>JAGDQP010006130.1:0-74161 GCA_022664845.1 Lepisma saccharinum | reverse complement strand
AAACCAATCGCCCTCGAGTGGCCAAAATTTGCATGTGCACATACTTTTACATTCCAATCAAGATGGAATAAAAAAATATATAAGTTTTATCTGACCCATCAGTATGTTTGCTTGTAAGATATATTACAAGTTAAGATACAGTACAACCCCTTTAAACCGGCCCCTTTTAACTCGGATGTCCGGATAATCCGGACGGAAATTACTTGGAGTGACAGGCGAATACTATACCGAAAGAACTTCTCATGCTGCGAGGTCGCGCCGCACGCTAGCGTTATTCAAAACTAAAGCAGAAGAAACTCACGAGTTTTTTCTCTCATAAGTATACTTTTCAATGTTTTGTTGTGTAGCCATAAATGTACTACTGTATACTGTAAGTACAGTTTTTTTTTCATTAAAAGACGATTCTATATACTATTAGCTATGTTTTTCTTCAATTTACCGATTTTTCGCCACAATCTCCGGGTAACCAGGATTTTCGTTATACCGGATTGGCCTCGGTCCCAATAGTTCCGACTTAACGAGGTTCTACTGTATATTTAAAAGCATCGAATAAAACGACGAGAAAAAATTATTTTGCAAAAAGTGATCCCGATAATGCTTAATAATATAACAGCAAATGGGCTTTTCCACAGTTTCAGTGTATTTGTTTTAGATGAACAATTTGAATACCTATGCTATGACGTCATACGTAATGGGTTTTTAAATTTCTTGGCAAAATCTGTAGCATTTCATTAAATATATGTTAATAACTGTTACCAGGATTGCTTTTCAAAACTTTAATACTTTTTTTCGGTATTCTTAAAACTTTTAAACAAAGTAGAGGTTTAATTGTCAAGGTCTCAAAGAAGTGTAGCATTACAGAACAGTTTTCGTCTACATACTTTCAATATTTATTCCACAACGAAGAAATGAATGTTAGTAGACAATCGTGAAGGAACGATATATGAAGCTTTATCAAAAATTTCCGATAAATCATAAATATCTATTTTTTCGGAATAGATATAGACTGTTGAGATTTCTAACGATTTAAGGAAATGTGACTTGCTAAAACAATAGAGATTATATCACTGTAATCCTAACAAGCAATATATTATTTGTAACTCACATTCCAAATCAAAATTGTCAAATATTTTAATTTATTAGGAATCTCATGCTTTAAATAAATGACACGACACGCAAACATGCTATTGAATGAAGAAAACAAACTGTTATTAGAAACAGTTTATCATAAAGGAACTATCATTTTGGTTTCAGTATTTTCTATTTCGGATAGTTAATCACACGAACACAGCAGTGATTGTCCACAAACCACAGGATTATTTACGATTAAAGTTTTATGCTAAAATTTATCTTTCATACAGGTCCTAGGGGGGGGGGGTGGAAGATGTAGTCGGGCAGAACACTAATTTACTGTCTCTATCTTTCCCTCTCTACGTTTGTGAATTCAGCAATAGACTAACTAACCACTGTGAATACGAAACTTAATTACAAAATCTCTGTTTGAAATTCTAAAGTGGTAAACCTGTAATGATGACCGTGAAATGAGATATGTAAGCCCACTGAACATCAGTGTCAGCATGTTGTGACACATGCCCCTTCCTTTTTTTTTTTAAAAAAAAAAAAGAGGCTACTTTTTCTATTTTGCAAACATGTTATCAAATAAATCTTAATTTAGATTAACCTTTTACATTTTGTTTTTTGCGGCGAAACAAAACACAGCAATAATTCTGCGTGACCTATTCTGCTCCTTTATCTCGTACTTTATGTGTATACTACCATAAACAAAAAGTGCAGAACAACGCCATAATATGATTATTGTTTTAATTCAAACTTAAATGAAAATATAACTTCATGTTAATGGATATGAGGACCATATTTGAGAATTGATAGAACTGAAACCCAAGTAGTATGAAATATGGCACATAATCTCTCTTTAATAATATGCTATCATTGCTACATCTAAAATCTACATTCGTAAATATATTACTTCGTTGAAATAATGATTCTGCCTTGTAGTAGTAATATTTATGTAATATACAGTTTTAATACTACAGCAAACTACTATTAAAATGGATGCGCATTACGTTTTTCTTTTTTTTTTGTGTGTGTGTGTGTGTGTGATGTTCATGAATGTGGTTCAAGTACTTTAAACCCGTGTCATTATTATAAACAAGTCTAATATTAACATTGGACAAACATTAAGGAATAATAACTTCATTGTTTGTCTACTATTCCATTATAGTCTATTCATTACTACTTCCCAATATGATTTTTATGAAATGAGAAACATAAAATTGCAAGTAACCCTTACTTAAATTTTAATGTTTGAAAAAAATACCGATAATTATTAAATATTACTGTAAACTGATAATTAGAGTATGCCTTCATGTCCATATACTTAATTTAATATATTTATATATCTATAAAGCTTTTTGGATACATAGGTGGGAACTTTTTTCATACAAGTTATGACCTGCAGCACAATGACACACAGATTTCTATATTCAGATGAAGTGTAAAGTCTCCTTCCTTTCAGCTCCAACAAGCCCCATGATGAGGATAACCATTTTCATATATTTAACCCACAGTTTGGCTGTTCTAGTAGTTTCTTCTGCTTGATTGCAGACAGCTAAAATATCTTACACTATGATTTTTCTGCTTTTCAAGTCATGATATCCTCTGGGGATATTTAATTTTTTAACACCTTTCAATAATCTAGCAAAAAAGTACTCAGTTTTCTGAGCGGAAAACAGAGTATTAGTGTAAGAAAATGGGATTGGTCAAATGGCAAAAAAATAGTAATTACAAAAAACAAATCATAATTTTATGCTGAACAAAGTTTATTTTTAAAACCTTTTTCGGTGTGAGGCTTAGTTTCCGCGAATATTGAAAAACTAAATTGAAAGTCCGTTTTCCAAGATGGCGGCCATAGCACAATTTTGATTATGAAGAACTTTTAGTATGTTACTTAGGTGGCTAAGTAGGGGGCCTACTATATGTATACCAAGTTTCATGCTTTTAAGATTTTTTTTAGCTAATCACAAGTGTTTCGCTTAAAATTACTACACTAAAAGGTCACGAATAAATTAAACAATATAATGAAAATTGAACTCACGATGAAACGAAGTCATCTTTAAACGTTATTTGTGTAAGAAAAGGAGATGACGTACTATTGCAAAACACGACTTGTTCACTTTAGAAGGGCAACAAAACTTCCTATTAATGCGGTGAAATTCTTATTACATCTAAGTTTTAGAATGAAATTTGTTCCACTAAATTCATTTTTTGTATATATGCACATTACACGACTATGAAGGATGTTGCGAAACAACTGCGACAAAACCACCACATGAGATTCCTGATATGAATATAAGAAAAAAAGTATAAACCATGGATGTGGTGAAAAATGCATAATTTCGGCGCTATAAGTTGCCGAAATCGTGTGAAATTGAACTTTAGAGGTTGAAATTTCCAATACCATTAACAATAGAACTGAGACGGCACGGTACCATCAAAGATTGCAATGCTACTCTATCCAAAAATGCATATTGGAAAATTGTGCAATGGATGTGTAAGGGATTCCCCAAGCAACCAAGGGATTCCCAGACATTCTCTGCAATTAAAAAGAGTTTAAATAAGGACGAATAACACGACTTTTCGTATGAGTACAGAAGAAGCACTACCATCTTACCGAACAATGGCACTCTCTTTTACTAATAACAAATACAGCAAGGTTCGTTGAAATGTATGTACTTTACGCCTATTTGTTATGTAACCACGTATCTTTAATTTAGAAAAATCGTTCCCAAAGGACATCTGTTTGAGATATCGACTTGCAACAAACAAATTACTTGCTGAAATATAGTTCCATTCATGCTTATTTCGATCCAGCTTTACTTATGAGGATTTCTGTAAACCCTCTAGTTCATTTAGGGATTCCTTGCGTACCAATAGCGCAGTTTTGGAATTAGCGTTTTTGAATAGAACAGATTTGAAGTCTTTGAGGGTATCGTGCCGTCTCAGTTCTACTGTTAATGGTGTTGAAAATATTAAGCTAATAAAGTTTCTCATCCTTTTGATAGACTGTAGCACCAAAACGAAACATTTGTTCACCCTTGATGGTCTTCCATACTTTCTTTTTTTTTTTATTTTCATGTCAGGAATCTCGTGAGGTGGTTTTATCTGTGTTTTTTTTTTACAACAAACACCCTGTATAATACTTCACATATATTCGAATTATTGAAGACGATGCTCAGGAATTAATTGCACATAATGTTAGTGTCTGTTGTTGCTTTAATAAAATATTCCGATGAAATCATTCTGGTAAAATTAAATAACTATAATTTAATAATAAAAGTAACTCTAATTCAAGTAAAGTGAACTGTAATTATAATATATGTGGCAATAAATATGATGAATTTGCTTCAAGGCTATCTCTGGTATTCTCGGCTAATAATGAGCTACCCGATTAGCACATATACGTTGAAAATACGTGGATTAAACGTTAGTACCGTAACGTATTTTTAACGTTGTAAATGTACCAAAATGCACGTCTGTTCAACTGTTTATTCGACTTTGAATAATAGTTGAGAAAAAAAACTAGTTAAAATCAAGAAGCGGACGATTAAGTTGGCCAAAACAGTGCATGGCTATTGTCTACTGCTATACAAATTTAGTCGCAATTTGTTCGTTGCTATCAACATGATATACAGTATTTACTTTCCAACAGTGTCTGCTGCAGGATTCGAAGCTGGAACATTCCGTAATCGTCATTGGTAGCTCAACACGTTACCCCTGGACCACGAAGTCACTTTCAGATTCACTACTCTTTTACAGTAGTAACAAATTTAAAAAATCTGCTATAGTTATCTTCTCTATATAATGCATCTCTCTGAACAGTGTTGTTACTTTCCGCTAGTAAGGGATTGTAAAATAAACTTCTCGTATAACAAGTGAATACACGTTTTGAAACGATGAGATATGGAATGATCTGTTGGTTAAAAATTTAACTAAATTCCAAGGGTTAACTACTGAAACCTCGTATCTACATTTTTGTCACCTAAAGTTGTCTAATTATTGAAAGGAAGAAATGGCGGACTTTCCAATTGAAACTTCGTAAAAAGTAAGTGCCCAATTTACCTCTTGGTTTAATTGTTATACGAAGTTTCAACTGGAAGCTCTGCATTTTTTCCTTTCAATAATTTGTCAACAACAACTTTAGCTGACAATAATTGTAGATACGAGTCATCAATTGTTGACCTTCGAAGATTGTGGTCTTTTCTCTGATATACCTAAATTCTCACCTAAGAGAAATGAGAAACTTTGCACTCAAAATAAGGAATAAAAACATAGATTTGTTTCTTTATTTGATAGCTCAACGAATCAGTGTGCTAATGTTCTCAACAAAAGATATGATAATGATAAATAAAACTGCAATAAAGTAAGGGAAATATGTACTTATAAATATATAGTTCGTGAAAAATAGCTTTGCAATCTACACACTCATATTTCAGCGTAACCGGGCATTACTTCTCAGAATACGTTTAGTGACACTAAGTCAATACTTCCTTGAGAAAAACTTCAACATTCCTAAATGTGAACAAAACTTTATATAAAATGCACTGCTTCCAGAGGTATTCATATTTCACATTTTTCTTCACGCATTTATTGCCTTGTTTGCGTTTCTTCTTGGATTTTCCAGAAACCTATAAAATTACGTTTTCCAATTTTCATAGAAAATGCTTTTCTGCTATTTTCTTTCTTTGAAGGTTGTATTGGAAGATTGTGTTTCAGAAAATAAACGAACTCTATAAGCTTTTTGTTTACGTTTTCCGATCTCTTTATTTTTTGTTCTCTTCTTACAACATAACAAATAGTACTCCCGTAACGGAAAGCTAACTCGTAGGTTTTTTTTAAAGCAAATCTATAACACAAGAATTTTAAGTGACACATCAAGTTGTAAGCCGTTTGGTTCGCACGGAACTTGAAGAAATAATTATTAAATTGAATGCATGCATGTTGAAAAGATACTTTAAGACCTTCATGAGAAAAGCACACAAAGCTGTTTGGCCAAGAATTTAAAGCAAGTAAATAAAGGTTTTATTTGTCTCTAATAGTGTGTAATGTTAACAATGTCTAGCGAGGAACAATCGTGACGTAAGAACACTAGAAAACATTATTTTATTCTTTTTCTCCTAATATTATTATTTTATTTATTAAGGTCGTTCAGAAAGAAGTACACATTTTTGCACTGCCCTGCCCTCCAGGGGGTAAATGGACAAGCTCAATGCAAGGCCAGCTAGTCTTAACCTATTCTGTAAGAGTTTGTCTAAGTACGCACTTGCAACTTTTCTGGGTGATTTTTCAATTGCAAATCTGAAACATATACTTCTATATGAGAGCGCGCACACTGGCAATTTTAAATCACGTGATAAAAAAAAATTAATAATTGAAAAATGCCTATCATTTTTGAAGGAGTTTAAACTATTACTTTCATAAATAGAAAACATGTGTTTAAACCTCTCCGCGCGCATTAGCAACTAAATGCCTCAATTCAGTGACTGCCGCTTTTAACCTCAGAAAGAAGTAATTAGAAATAATTACATAGTAAGCAGCCGCGGCCGGTGAGGAGGAGCCAGTGTGCCATGGCACTTGTATCATCTCATATACAAGCACAGTTTTTCGCTATACAGTGTATTTGTAACCTCTTCCAATGAAACCTGTGACGTTCCACGCGACGATTCGTTACTCTCCGAATCAGTTGTGCCAGCTAAAATTTGGCTCTCTCAAATGTTTAAAATATGTTTTCTGTGCATGCGCATGACTGGGAAAATCTCTTCAGAGATACGCAATTTTGTGCCAGGTTGAAGGCTGGATCATGTGGAGGGAGGGACTGTTTAGCACATAAATTCTTTGAAGTAATGAGAAACAGAAACATTTTGTAACAAAGGAAAATAATATTAACGAAGACTATATAGATGTTTACTTCTATTTTATTCCCCAGATGCAATGTTTTTAACATAAATTAAGCCTTAACATAAATAAATAGAATGTTGGTTCTGAATGTATGGTGACAATTAACATATTAACCGTTTGTCACTTGTTTTCACAGTACGTCAACTGTTACTTGCCGGAAGAAGCGCTTTCGAGTTGGAGCTTTTGTTTGTATACAGAAATAAGCAAGCGAGCCTTTATAATGTAACCACTTGCTTGCGATGTCAGTAACAGTGGACAGTGATTCCAACTCCCACAGTTTGAGATAAAATATTTTTAATTATGATGAAATTGTGTCTATGCCTACAGTAGATTAGGTGAGAAAAATCAAATTACAATGCGTTTGTCAATTTAACTTACTCTCAAATTTATTAGTGGGATGGGGTTTTTTGCTTGCGATGCACCAACAGGAAAGCAAACAAACCTCTGCAGCACTGAGAAAAAGAATACACTGATATGAATATTAACGCATAGCATATGAGATGAAACCTGCGACACTATCTCTAATCTATTGATTTGGTTGGCACAGTAAGTCAGTATTGTTTATGAAATAAAGTTCAGGAATTTGTTACTGATATTGCCTCATTATTTTACAGCAGCACAAAATAACAGAAATTGTACTTAGCGATTTAGGGAATAATGAAAAAAGGAATTCTGTTCGCCTGTTGTGGGGTAGCCTGCACAATGGTATTTCTGTAGTTTGTGTAAGGGTAATATTCAGAAATGTTCAGAATTTGATTTGCAAATTATATAACTATTTTAGTGCCTTTACTTTCAGGAGCAGGGACGTACGTGGTTCTGGGGGTTCGGACCTTCCCCAAAATTCCAACGTTTTTTTTTTTGAAATTTAGTAAAATTTTAGGGGCAATTATACATAATTTACCCTCATATTGAAATTGGATTCCCCAAAAGCCTTGGACCCCTCCTGAAATAAATGCCAGTGTACGTGCCTGTACTGGAAGATCAAAATATCTGAACAAAAACACCAGAGGTGCAAAAAGTGGAGCCAAGTTCTTTAGCCCTAAAAAGGTGTGAAATGGGAGACGGATGAGCCAAGTTCCTTGGTGACAGCATGTAACAGGAACAAAGGAACTTCGCGCGAGCTGGCAACAGCCTTAGGGTTGGTGGCGGTGGACGTAGTGGGTTTTAGGATCCCCACCACCCTTATAGCTTGAGGATCATGAACCTTGCCACCTCGCGCCAAGTTCCTTTATTCCTGTTACATGCTGTCACCAAGGAACTTGGCTCATCCGTCTCCCATTTCACACCTTTTTAGGGCTAAAGAACTTGGCTCCACTTTTTGCACCTCTGGTGTTTTTGTTCAGATTTCACAGCTTTTTGTACGTGTATAATATATATACTCGCTCGCTCGGCCTCGTTTAGGTCCTCGCCCCCCGTAGCTGGCTGCGCCCCCAACTTCGAGTTTTTGGGTACTTACGCCCCTTTATCGTAACCACTCTCCAGGACACTGTGCTTCCATGTTGCAGATTTTTTCCCATACCCACCACCCGTGGGAATGAGATATTTATTGAAACATAGGGAAGCTTTGCCATATTTATTGTAACCTACTTGTGATGATACAGCAAATTTGCTTCCTGCTGGCGGCCCTAAAATCCACCACCACCAACCCTAAGGCTCGAACATCATCTGGTGTTTTGCTCGGATTTCACAGCTTTTTATTCGTGTATGTATATACTGGGTTCGCCTCGCTGGGTGTGCTGCCCCAGAATTCCGTGTGCGCCCCCCAACTTCAAATTTTTAGGGCTACGCCCCCTTTATTGTAATCAGACTTTCTGGGGACAGCGCCCCATGCTGTGCAGACCTTTTCCCATATCGCCTCGGGGGCTGCACGCTCATAGCGGTGGTTTGATCCATTTATTGAAACATTTTCGTGATGGTACACCTTCATACCAAATTTCGTTTCTCTAGCTTCAGTGGTTTGGAAAATGGTATTTGGGCGGCTATGTTGAATTAAAGAAAGCGATTTTTAAAAAGTTTTCTTACATTGCCGTTACCTACTTGTGATGGTACACCTTCATACCAAATTTCGTTTCTATAGCTCGAATGGTGTAGAAAAAGTTTTTGTGCGGCCATTTTGATCCAAGTTAACAACTTTTTCAAAAATGTAAATTATTCCTAAACTACTTTTGTTAATACACCTTTATGCCAAATTTCGTATCCCTAGTTCAAACGTTCTGGAAAATGGATTATGAAGTCAGCCATTTTGGATTCAAAATGATGTCTTTGCAGATATTTTGTAATCTACTAGTGATGATATACCGTCATACTTCGAAATTTCATATTTCAATTTTTAACATCTTTTTTCTTACAGAACCTCAAAAACGCTGATTTCGCAATAAACTCTTGTTCCTGTATAGCATGCTGACGTTTTGTGACACGCGGAACTCGGCTGCATGCACTGCCGTACGTGTTGATACTCCCCTCTATTCGCTCGCGTCGCTGCGCCAAGAATCCCACGGCAGGCCGCGCATCGAACTTGAGGAATTTGGAGGAACTGCGTCTTTTTATCACAACCAGAATCTGCAGTGCACTGCGCCACATGATGCAGATATTCCCTCATACTCCAGAGCGCTGCGTCCGAATGGGGAAACTTCCACATTCTGCCTGTATAACATGCTCCTGGCAGTGCTAACGTTTGTGACGAGTAAAACTTGGTGGGACACGCAGGAGTATTGGAAGTTGGCGCGAGGAACTAGGCTTATCCATATTCCATTTCACCACTTTTTAAGGTTGGAGTTGACTGGACAGTTTACACCCCTGGTGCTTTTGCTCGTATTTCGCAGCTTTTTACACTTGTGTAATGCAAATACTCGCTTCGCCTCATTGGGGCGCTGCCCCCAGAATTCCAAGATGGCCTCGCTGGGGCGCACCCCTTTATCGCAATTAACTTCCGCTGGGAACTGTACCCTAGTAGGGGAGACGAGCCGAATTTATTCTAACCTACTCGTAATGGTACACCTTCATACCAAATTTCGTTTCTCTAGCTTCAGTCGTTATAAAGTGGGGCTTAGGCGGGCATTTTGGATAAAAGATGGACACATTTTTAACGTTTTCTTATATTTTCGTGACATACTCGTGATGATACACTGCCATACCAAATTTCATTTCTCTGTCTCGAACGATGTGAAAAATGGTATTTCAGCTGCCATTTTGAATCAAAGATGGTGAATTTTTTAAAACGTTGTTATGTTTTCCTAAACTACTCTTCATAATACATCATTATGCCAAATTTCGTATCTCTGGCTCAAGCAGTTGGAAAATGGATTTATGACGCCCGCCATTTTGGATTCAAGATGGCGTCTTTAGAGATATTTTGTAATATTTTCATAATCTACTAATAATGTTGTACTGTCAAACTAAATTTCGTTGTTCTAGCGGCAGCCGTTTAGGCTGTGTATTCTTTAAAATTTTAGGGTTGGCGGCCATTTTGAATCCAAAATAGCGACTTTTTCAAATTTTTAAAAAGTTTTCTTAATTTGCCATCAATGATGTAGTTTCATACCAAATTTCACTGTTCTATCTTTAGTCGTTTAGGCTGTGTATTCTTTGAAATTTTAGGTTTGGCGGCCATTTTGAATCCAAGATGGCGACTTTTTCAAAATGTCGGAATTTTTCCTTTATCTACTTATCATCCTCTACCTTCATACCAAATTTCATGTTTCTAGCTTACTCCAAACACCCTAAACAATATGATGAGTGAGTCAGTCAGTCAGTGAGTGAGTGAGTGAGTCAGTTAGCCTAAAATGTGCAATTTCAGGGGTCCACAACTAGAACATAGTTTGAGATACGAATATGAAATTTTGTACATCTGCACATATTTACCATGTCTCCTTAACGGCAAAAGCTCATATTCCTATCTTTAACATCTTTTTTCTTACGGGGCCCCCAAATCGTCGATTTTGCCATAAACTCTTGTTCCTGTATAACATGCTTCTGGCAGTGCTGACGTTTTCTGACGTGAAGAACTTGGCTCATGCACTGCCGTGCATGTTGATTAAAACAAAGCTTAATTGGAATTGTTCCTGTTCTGTTGAAATTCATTTATGACCTTTAGGCATCTATGGTTGAAGTCGGAATATTGTAGGGGAAGAAGTCGGTAGGGGCCTAAGTTGAAGATAACATAAAATTAATTGTATGGGTGGTATCAGCATTATGGCTTACCCTCGTTCCGACTTAAGTTGAAGATACTATTCCGGAATTTGCATGGAAAAAACTTTAGTCGGGATGGTCGACCGCTGGTATAGAACCTAGAACATTCCGAATATGAAACCAGCGTTCTACTAACTGAGCTACGACCACTCGATCTTACTGTTCTGTCTTACTCATACTCCCTGAAATGATTGAAGAATTTCTTTTTATCTTCCCTCAAAGATGCAAAGACCCAGCCCCCGTGGTTCAGGCACTAACGGTGCGGATTTCGCATTGCTAATAGGTAGGCACGAGGGTTCAAGCTCCTCGGCCGACCATCCTGACAGGTTTTCTAAGGTTTTACTCGCTTTCACCAGGCAAATGTTGAAGTGGTACCTTAAGTAAGATCCTGGCCGATACCTTCTCCAACCTCTACCTACCCTATCCCGACTTGAGATAAAGATGTCAAAAGGCCATAAATAAATTAAAATTAGAAGATTCAATGAGTGTATAACATTGCCCCTTTAAATGTCTCTGGCTTGTAATTGGATGAACAGAAAAACTTTTCTTTTCGCGTTTTCTCCTTCATCTTAAATTAAGAACAACCAGCGCCATAGCCGTATGATCTCAGGCGTCAGGTTATCGCCTCAAAGGTTCTGGGTTCAATACTGGCTAGGGCATAGATGTTTGTGGATTTTAAAGACTTCACATTTGGTGGAATCGAAATAATCAGTTCCAAAAATGTCCCAAAGTTCAAAGTTTACCAAAGTTTTAAGCAAATCAGAGCACAACATGCAGCTATTTACTTGAAATGCATTGCGATGCCGAGCAAATAAAACCTGCTAATGCGCGCCAACTAAAAACGTTAGAGTTTTTTTTTAATCGAGTGATTTTGTTTTTGTTTCAATTTTTAATTGCAAGTGCGCGCCGAGGCTTTCATCGACAGCAACATTGGTTTTATTTCTGTGCGTTCTTAAATTAAAGCAAACATAGAAAATCTCGCCGCGCGTAAACTTAGATTCAAGGATTTATTTCTTAACTGAAAATGTACGCAAACATGTACGATTCGTCAACTAATTTAGAATGTGATGGGGTTACAGGTAAATCAATTGAGATGGCGCTGCTGTCAAAATTTTAATTCGACCAGCAATAATGCTCAAAATCATGAACAAATCAAATGCCTTTCTGTTACTACGGATAAGATGCTTGATAATTTTGTCGAGTTTACTAAACGGAATCATCATTGCATCCTTGATAAAATTCATACAAAATTTCCCACGTTTCTTGTGACACATTCTATGAAACCTTTTGTACATTAATGACCGAAATGGAGGTACCAATGGTGGAAAACTTTTTCGATTTATGTTAAAGTCACCTTTGATATTAATATCAATTTAGGCCCAACCAGATTCCAGAATAACACAGAAACTTCACCTGACAAAATACTCCTATCACCTTCAATGACGAAAATTTTTGCTTCTAAAAAAGTTGACAAAAGCCTTCCCTCCGACCATGAAAAAGTCACACTATAGTTTCATATCAAAATTAACAGAAATAGCGAATTTAGATATTATCATAATTATAATAAAACCAATTGGGCGGATTATCAGGAACGTATAAGAAAGGATCTAGACAAAGTTACTTTAACTTTTACAAACCGGAAAGAAATAGAAGCTGCGAGCTGCACCATAACAAACATCATTCAATCAGCCTTGAAAGAACTTGTTCCCAAACAAAAAAATATACCCGGCCTAGAAAGACTTCCGGCAGAGATAATAGCCTCAATTAGAATGAAGAAAAGACTTAGAAGACAATTTCATAGGACTCCTAATGAATTTATTAAAAATCAAATTAATAATCTGCAAAAGGAAATTAAATACTCAATAGCTAAATTTAGGGAACAGAAGAAGGATGAATTCATAAATACATTAGCTGATAATTATAAAACCAAACCCAAAAAGTTCTGGAAAGCATTATGGATCAAAAGAGGCAAAGGCTCTAAAGCATACACTTCCTAGCTCACTAGATGGAAAACCAGTTTCGAATAACAAAGACTTTGTCGACATCCTTTCTTCAAAATTTAAGGACAGAATGGAAATAGATCCTTCACTCAAAAATAAAAAAACTAGAAAGAGAAGTTTCAGACATGGCCACAAAAATTAAAGATATCATTAACCAATTTCAGGACATCACAGAACAAGATAAACAGAACGTCCATATTGGAAATGTAGATATTTTACTCGAAGAAATTACGAAAGATGAGATTGTCAAAATTCTAAAAAGAAAGAAAAACACGGCCCCGGGCCCTGACGGGATCCCGTATATTGCTATACAACGATGCCCCCCCAGAATTTCATTTTCATCTCACATCACTGTATAACACTTCTCTTAAAACTGGATACATTCCTATATCATGGAAAGAAGCCTACACAATTTACCTCCCTAAAAGCAACAAAAGCAGATTCGTTTCAGCCAATTACCGTCCAATAACTTTGACCAACACACTAGCAAACATTTGTGAGACTGTTCTTTCAAAGAGACTGAACTTATACTTGGAGGATGCTAACTTAATTTCTCCGGCTTTAGGACAAGGGTTTCCACAATTGATCAGCTAATGCGAATTCTGACAGACTCTCAAATTGCCTTGAATAAAAGCTGGAGATCTGCAGCAATATTCATGGATCTAACTTCAGCATTCGACACCGTAGGGCATAATGGCCTCATATACAAACTATATTCTCTACATTTACCTACCTCTACTATAAGATGGATAACGCAATTTCTCAAGGACAGAACTACCATAATTAAATCAGGAGAGGTGCAATCAAACAAAATCAAAATTCGTAGAGAGGTTCCACAGGGAGCAGCACTTAGCCCTATTTTGTATTCTTTATATGTTAATGACACTCCCATTTCACCAGATAACACTACTAAATTAGGATTGTTTGCCGATGATACGGCTTATTGGACTGCTGCTAGATCAACAAATTCCGCTATTAGAAATTTACAAAAACCTGCCAAAGCATTCATCAAGTGGTGTAGTGACTGGAAATTAGAGTTAAACCCTACCAAAACTCAATTTATAATTTTTTATCCATCAGGAAGGGGAACAAGAAAGGAAAAGAATCAAAGAATTAACATAAATGAAACAAAAATAAAACCTTCCAATTCAGCCAAATATTTGGGTGTCACTCTGGATCATAGATTGAATTTTAAATCACATATAATCGATAGAAAAAAGAAATCATTACAGGCATTTTCGGCCTTCAAATTTATTCTTTTATTTAATACCTCTTTCAAACTTAAATTAAGAATCTACCTATCTATACTGAGGCCAATACTCACTTAAGGATCCGAACTATTTAATTCAAGTATTAACTTAGACCATTTCGAGAAATATGAAAGATACTGGCTGCGAGTCTCACAAAGAATGTAGAAGTAGGATAAGGATGAACTCTACAGGGATGTTAATATAACTCCAATGTTGGAATATTTAGAAAAATGAAATACAAGATATGGGATTTCAATTGGGGAGAAAAAAATCACAAATCTAAATTTACCTTAAAACCTGAGCATTCACACGGAAAGAAATTAGTTTTAACTAAGTCAAGATTTTGCTAGGTTGATGACCAAAAGGGTTCCCCCATAACCTACTGGTTGTTTACCACAACCCTTTCGAGACAGGAAAGTACCTAATTCTGTAGGTAAATGGTAACCCATTGAAAAGGTTTAACAGAAATCAGGGTAAAAACAACCCATTCGTGGGTAGTCAGTTACCTACACGATTGGTACAAGAAGGAATAAACCAACAACACGGTTAATTTAAACAACATGATTAACCCACTGCTCAGTTATGCTAACCGTTTAATGTGCAGGTAAATTTAACCTTCTGAGAATTAGTTATTTTTTAACCTTGAGGGCTAGCTGAACCGAGTCTCATCTATACGAGATGGCGGTCTGAAGGGCTTCCACATGGAAGTTTTGTACCAACGCCAAAACGTTATGGTAAAGCTTAGGAGGTAACGTAGCAACCCTAAATCTAGGAATGTAGTGCTATACAAATTATTATTAATATTCTATTGATGAGAAAGTGTAATATGCAACATTGAGATTCATATAATGAATATCACAGTAGCGCAACTTGAGAAATACACGCATTATCGATTGTAAGCTTCACGTGTTTGGTGGTGTAGTCGTTAGTGCTTCGGACTACAACGCATGAGGTCCCGGGTTCGATCCCAGCCCAGCGCGCATTTTTTCTTTTTTTCAAAGATAACTATAATAAGTTACATATAGTGTAAATCATAACAATAACTTGCTTCCAGACAATTTTACCACAATTTTTTTTTACAAATTTTCGTTGGGATGGGTTAAAATAACGAAATACAGTTGTTTATCATAACCCTTTAAAATAACCTACGTGGAGGGTTAAATCAACCCACTGCATCTAACCTTTTTAGCTGGGTTGCGGTAACCTTGTACTTATTAGGCTCTATATTTACCAACTCACTCTGTTATATTAACCCATTTTTGGGTTGCTGGTAACCTTTTATTTCTTTCCGTGCACATAATAAGTCATCAAATCACTTTACAGGAATTACATCAAACTCAATAATCAAATAAAACAGGAACGGAGAAATACTAGACAACTATGATTTTTACCAACTAGACTTAAAAGAAACTAAAAGCACGGATGTGGGGAGCGATTTTCAGATTTAATTTGTACAATTATAGAAGACTAAGTATAAAATTCTACAGTCACAAATGGAAACTATAGAAATGGATCCGTGGGATACCCGTTTTAATCACATCCTAATTCCTTCACAACAAACTATAATATGACAGACTGAATGACTTAAATAAGGATATACAGACACACAAACAAATTTCATTAATTTTCATTAATTTTACATTAATAATCATTAACGTCTGCTTTTCAGTTAAGTATGGATTTTATTTTATTTTATTTTATTTTATTGTATTGTATTAACTTGGAATTAATAATATTAACTTCAACTGTGCATTTTCTATTCAGGTGGCCTTTTAAATAGGGAATAAAATCTGATAAGAGGTGGAGCTCTCAGACTGTTTGTTTGGGGCGTGCTGCGTGTTCGGGGCTGGATCCGATTCACTTCATCTAACATAAATTGAAATTCTCACAAACTTCATATTCTAAGGATGAAAGTGGCCTTCTATGGTCAGAAATCCTGCTCGGTGGCCCTGCGGGCCGAAGGCAAGTTACTTAACCTGGCCGGCACAAGTACGTATCTGAAACATTTGACCTATTTTTGTCATCGGTTAAGCTACATAAATAAAGAATATAGTTTTGGCCAGAAATTTTAGTGCTCATATATTAACTCGTAAACAACTAAGAGTTTCCAAATGACCATCGTACTTATTTATTTAATTGTTTCTTTGTTAAAGGGTTGTACGCGTCTACAGTATAACCCGATCCAGTCGTCGCTCTGTCTTTGTGTGCCTCGGTAAGTAGTCAAACATATTTCGGTAAGTGAAATGAAATACCTATCGGTATCAGAAGTGCCACTGCCATGCTACAGCTTGACTAGTGGGGAATGTAAACAAGTGTACAGAAGAACTTGACTAAAAAATGATAATACAAACACTTTTTAAAGACATACTTTTCTTAAACAATTCGTACTAAAAAGTAAATATAATTTTGATTATGCATGATTAAAAAGAAAAGCATGGGGCGCGCGCTCTCTCATATACATTCACTTTATAAATTCTTCAATTGGCACGCCTCATGCTTTCCTTTTTAATAAATGCATAAACAAAATTATTTTTGACTTCTTATTACGAATTGTTTAAGAAAAGTATATCTTTAAAAAGTTGTTTCTTAGTTATTTCGGTGTTCGGATATTTTTTCTCAGGCTAACGTTTTGTGACTCAAATCCTAAAGTGTTCTGCAACCAGTCAAATGCAACATCATTGCAGGCTGGTATTTATTTAAGAATAAAAGCTTTCTTACTAACAAATAAAATATGCTTTTAAAATATATAAATTTATAGAAGTATAGTATATAGAAGTAACAATGGAATATTGTCTGTTACCCGACATACCTCGCTGTACAAAATTTCATAATTGTATTATATGACATCGGGAAATGAGTTAACGTTGCAAGATTTTAGGACACCATTAACCATTGTGAACCAAAGAAAACTCTGTAAAAAAATAGACATATTGCGCTTGCCCAGTTCTGTACCGAAAATCTTTTAACTTTTGCCACTAAAAAATAACGATAATTTTTATGCCTTTTATGAATATAACTATGAAGTAATCTGTAGTAGCTAAACTCTGCAATGAATATCTCACTCTGCGATAGAGATGTTAAGTCCAATATCGTATACATTCTGTATGGTACAAAAATGATATAGTTTCGTACATTTTTTTAATCTTAGTTGTATTCCCAAATAGTTTAGGTAATATATACACTCAATTTCACACAAAATGTTCGATGGCTACAGTTTTTAAGTATAAAAACTTGCATAGAATGGCAATTTCAAACATATATTAGAATCTAAATCCAAAATAAACGTACCAAATATGGAATTTGTCACAGGAGATTGATAAATTCTGGGACTTCCTGAGTTTTTTAAATTTTCTAGCGGACAATTTGTGTGTACAAGGAATAAAAGAGTTAATCATATCTGTCTACAGGCGAGCTTGAATTCCCCTTGCGCGCTTAATATTTTTTCGAGCATTCCCTTCCCTCTTGTAAATACTTTTTCCTCATTATTTTCTGCACAACATGTGCTGATAAACTTCAACTCTGTCAGCGAGCAGCCGTAGCTCAGTTAGTAGAGTGTTGGCGTAGCTTTCAGTAAATATTTGGTTCCAAACTGAGATTTTGAACAAACTTTGCAGACCCAGTATCGAAGATGCCCAAAGTATTTTCCAACATAGCGGTAACCTCTAATGTAACCGTTTGGTTTCCGTTCCTTCAACTGTTTCAACAGGAAACGTTTTTTCATAATTCGTCTCACAGATTCTCCAGGTCAATTTCATGTATCATTTTATCGTACAGAATTAGAGCTATGCCAAAACAAACTTCGTCGTGGGGTTTCTAGGAACATTCCATCCCAGATTGATATAGCTGTCACTTAATCAACTTACTATTTTCAAAAAATGAAACAGAATCAAGATGGCGGTCCTTGTCGTATACTCTCTAGCACGTATTGCGTCCTGCCCAGTATCCATCAATAGCCTTTTGCTTTCAATATATTTAACAGTTTGTAAAAGAAAAGGCGTTTGTTTCTCTTACTCTGTTATAGATTTATATGCTTTCTACGTTCTATCTTTCTCAGGTCTCCTTGTAGTTTGTGCGCGTGGTCACGGGTTCAAATGCCGCCGGGGCAAGTGAAAGCAATGGGTTCGGAGCACAATGTATCAAAAACTGTACGTCCCGTCCTTAGAAACTCACTAGCTCATTTAGGAAGTTAATAACAATTCACTCACTTCCCTTGTAGTTATTTATTGATCATAGAAGCTATATATTTTTTTTCTGTGAAGGCTTACCTAGGCACCTACATACGAATTTTCATCAAAATGAGGCTCTAACTTGCTGAGTGTCCCTCGTAAACACGCTCCCATTGACTTCACATGTAAAAATTCGAAAGTGGAATATCTTTGCTCGGGGAGCCCATCCTCGGTCCAAATTCTGCAGGTCCACTATATCTGTTATTGGACTACATGTCTACCAAGTTTGGTCAAAATCCCAGAATGAGCGGCCTGGACAATTCCTGATGAGTCGTAGGTGTCTAAATGTCGTAATTAAATTTAGTTCAATTAACTTCCAACCCTTTCATTTCCGCATCGAAGTTTTTCAATATATGTACATTATTTCGAAAAAAGAAGTTGTGAAATGACTGTACTTTCAGTATTTCGGTTAGTTAAAGTAATGAAACATCTTGGGCTCAGTATTTTCTCCCTCCATCTCCTTTAATATATATTTTTAACCAATCAATCAACAAATAAAAACTAAGTAATTGGAATTCGAATACCGTTAATTTAAAAACATTTTTTCGAAATGTTTTCTATTTCTATATGAGCGAAATATTGAATTCTATTTCTTATTTTCTATATTCTATATGAGCGAAATATTGACATCGATATTTTGATTTTAATTTAATTTTATGGCCTTTAGGCACCTAAGATTCAGGCCGTGATAGAAGGAGAGGGGAAAAGTTTCGGGAAGGTTTCGGCCCAAGGACTATGTTGAAAGTGCCATCCCGGCATTTTCCTGGGGTGACAGAAAAATCCCTGGAGAAACTTCAGTCATGATGGTAGGCCGCTGGAATCGAACACACGACCTCCCAAATGCTACACCAACACACTTACCACTGAGCTACGGCGGCTTGGTCGATATTTTCAAATTGCATACTATCGAGTAATCGATGAATCAATAATAACACAGGAATTTTATACACCGTGTACGGATCGTTACATTGTTGTGAAAGAGTATATGTTTTAAAGTTTTGTAAAGTTAGTGTAATAAGAGATAATGTACGTGCATAGAATCTCCTGTGACAATATTTCATGGGATCTTTCAAAGTTGTGATGTTGGTCGGAAACTGGGTTAATTTTCAGGAAGAGAAATGATGCATTGGGTGTTCTCCCATGACGATACCTTCTCGATAATTGCTTATCTTCAGAAAAGTGATGGATGGTCCAGAGAATTTTCTATGGGAGAAAGTTGGAAACAAAGTTATGTAGAAGCAACTTCTTTTATCGACAGAGTAGAACAAGGCTTCCATCGTTTACAGCTTCCCACATGGAAGGAAAATGGAACAGAACTTAACTTAGATAAAAGAGAACCTTTCACGACAGGTAGGAAGAAGAAGTACAGCAAAATCAGTTGAAAATATACACATAAGGTTTCGCAGGTGAAAATGCTCTACATTCGATTATTTTACTTAAAAAGCTGCTGCTTCTTGTGAATTTCATATTGTTTTATCATTGACTTAATAAACTCAACGGAAACTCACAGGTATTTGGCAACGCTGGTTGGCAATGTGATTGCGTGTTAAGTACTCAAAAAAATTATATAGACTAATGGTAATGTTGACGGTGGACAAATTTACACGTATCGAGAAATATATGTAAGTAAAGCAGATTGTTTTTGTATTGCAGCATTTTACTGTAATATACTGAAACAGACATTTTCCTTACTCATTTTTCTCGATCTCGGATGTAAACAAACTGGTGCAGGATTGCAAACAAAATTATAGAAATCTCAGGATTAGCTATGTTGCCAGTTCATTTTGTTTTGCGAATACCATCTACCTTCAACATGACCAGCATTTAACATTAATGCAAGGGCGCGCTGAAAATTTATTTTTATTTTCTCAACATGGGCAAATTACAGCAAGTGTAACAAATCAGTTTTGCGATATGACATTAATTTGAAACTGTAATGTGGTGTGTGTGTAGAAATATATTTCATAGTGTTTGTATTAATGTGAAAGAAGAGTATGTAAAATATATACTGTCTTCTGACAATGTCTGGCGATGTAACGTATATGAAACATCACGACCAAGATCATTGTCAAGTTACAGTGGCGGAGCTACCAAGAAGATCCCTACGTTACAAGAAGTATATCAATTACTGATTACTATAAGAAAAGAAGTCAGTGACATTAAATTGTGCAACAACAAACTTGAAGATGATCTAAGAACTTCGTTAAATACTGTCCATGAAAAATTGGACGAGAATTCTAAACTGTTAAAGGAGCAAGTGAAGAAATAAAGAAATGTATGGATGTTATTAAAACATTAAAAGGTGAAAATTCCCTACTGAATTGCAGCTAGATGATTTGGATCTGTATGGGAGGAGAAATACTGTAGAGTTGCATGGTATTTCTGTCCTTTCTAATGAAGATGTTAACTCAATTGTCAAAAAAGTTGGGTCGGCTTTGTATTGCAATGTAACAGATAGTATGTTAGACATTTGTCACCGAATGAAAAAGACACCAACTCAACCAATTCCAGGTATAGTAGATAAGTTTGTCAGGAGATGTGATAAAGACGCTTTTGTTAAAAAGAGGGGAAAATAAAAGAAATCTACGTTGTAGAGACATTGGACAAGTTGAATACTGAGAGACTTTGCTTTCAGTATTCAACTTGAATTTAATCAATTCTGTGAATCGCTAACATTGAAAGTGGTATGGATGTTAATAGATGTGTTATTCCTTTATTATGTGAAGAATTGCATCATCCGTCGCTAACCTGTCAGTACTACTTTAAAAAAAAGTACCAAAGGTAATATTAAGGTCAATAACTGTTTAAAGTTACAGTAAAGCGGATTTTTAAACATATATAAAATGTTACAGATGCAAAACTCGGAAACCGTAATTGAATGTAGCAATGCTGATGAAGCTGTGGATCTCTTTTACAATATTTTAAACTCTGTCATAGACAAATGTGTACCAAGGAAGAGAATGTTTAAAAAGGACAACTATCCTACCTGGTTTATATCAGAAATTATTAATACTTTAAAAGAAAAAGAAATATTACATGAAACGTAAAAATCTATCAGATTATAACTACAATATGTTTATTCAGTTGCGTAAACAATTAAAAAGTGAGTTATCCCGAGTTTACAAAGAATATATAATGCACATTCAGGGTGCACTGAATAATAATGTTCAATTATTTTGGAACTTTATTGAGTAAAAAACACCGAATAATAATACTATCAATTGTATGTATTATAATAAACAGTTAAATTCTACCAGAATCATAGGTGGTGGTTTTGCGCGATGTTTTAGAAGTGTATATCCTGTTAACTCCGCTCCTTACCTTATTCCACATGGAAGTAACCTAAAAGTTTCTTATTGTCTATCAGTTGAAATACCAATAGTGAAATTACAGCCTCTATTAAAAGGTTGAAATCTACGAAATGAAGTGCCTCTGATATGATTCCTACATATATTTTTAAAGGATGTGCAGACGTGTTAATAACACCTCCCTCACATATATTTAATCTTATTTTAAGAAGTCTATACTTTTCCCACAATATGGAAAACTAGCAACGTGTGTCCAATACTTAAGAGAGGTAACCCAGATAAAATTGAAAATTACAGGCCAATATCTCTCATATCCCTTCCTGGCAAAATATTTGAACATATAATTTAAAGTAGAATTTTCAAACATGTTAAACCATATATTTCAACATATCAACATGGCTTTTATTCTGGATGTTACACAGTAACAAATTTAGTAAGTTTTATTCAAAATGTATCATATTATCTTAATAATAAATCTACAGTTGACGCTATATACACAGATTTTGCAAAGACCTTTGATAGACTTGACCATAACATATTACTTAATAAATTGTCAAATATGGGGGTTTCACATAAATTAATATTATTAATTTGTTCTTATTTGAAAGTTAGGGAACAATACGAAGCATTTAATCAATTTAATTCTACAGTGTATGGCATTACTTCAGGCATACCTCAAGGATCTAATCTCAGCCGATTATTATTTTTACTATTTATAAATAATCTGCCTGCTGTTACCACGCATTCAAGATGCCTGTTATGTGCAGACGATATGAAAATGTATAAAGAGATCAATGATGACAAAGATTGATTATTGTTGCAGGCAGATCTGGATAGTTGTCATAAATGGAGCATTGAAAACAGGTTGACCTTTAATATCAATAAATGAGTATCTATTACTTTTTCTAGAAAGAGCTATAATTATCATTACGGGTATAAGATTGATAATATTCTAATACGCAATGTTAGTTATGTAAACGATTTAGGTGTACTTTTGAATAGTAAATTATGTTTCAAACAACATATAGAAAATATTACCAATGAAGCATATAAGTCATTGGTCTTCTTAGAGAGAAATACAAGGGAATTTAGTACGACAAATGCTTGTCACTCTGTTTAATAGTATTGTTCGTAGTAAAGTGGAATATGCGTCTGTTGAATGGTCATCTTATTACAAACAGTACGATAAAAAATTAGCAAATTCAAAATAGTTTCTAAGATATTTGTATTACAAAACAATTAATAATAGTTTCACGGAAGCAAATATATCATACAATGAGTTATTAAATATATTTGATTATTCTTTGTGATCCGTATTGCTTTAATGGCTTTCTTATTTAAGTTGATAAACGGTAGCATAGATGATCAAGGACTTGTGAGCCAACTAAGTTTCAATGTTAAACAAACAAACCTTCGAATGAGAACTCCATTCTATATCACAAAAGGTAGAACTGAAGCATTTCTTAATTCACCTTTAATTAGAATGTGCAGAACTTTTAACGATTTGTCAAAAAAACAGTACGAAATTAGATTTTTCGTCCGCTTGCTATCTGTAAACAAGTATAATTAAATCTATTATAAGCAAATAGAAGAATCAATAATAACCATGTGCATATTATGATGTAATATTAAAACTTACACAATATAAATTAAATTGTATTTTATTTCCTTATTATATATACTGTTTATCTTGTATTACGTATGTGTAACGTGTTTTTATTTGTGTCTATAGGACTAACATCGCATGTTCTAGTATATCACGGAAATAACTTGTTTTTCTTTCGATTTTACGTGTTTTTTTTTGCTTTGTATTTTAAATATTATCTGTATGGTAGTGTCTTATATCATCTAATGAAACTTATGTAAGCCTATTGTAATAGGGACTAATATCCTGTAATAGGTACCAAATAAATAAATAAATAAAATATATAAAAATGCTGAATATTTTCGCATTTTTTGTTGTTAACTTTTGTAGGCGGAAACCAGAAATCCATGCGACATCTGTATGTCTTATAACAAACTATGGATTGAGCATCAAGGTATTGGATTGATGGGACATCCTTTTATTCACATGATGGTAGCATTTACCGTAAAACAATGCAGATTATCAATTGATGTAATGATTAATGTTCATAATGTTTGGGTGGTTTACTTACAGTGTGACTTCTTAACCTCTTCCCTGTGTTCGATGTACTATTTATTCCGTTTTCTGACACTCATGTCCATTTTGTGTTCGACGTAATTTTACGTTCATGTTAAGTCCCTGGGTATATTGTGCTGTGTTGGCTGTAATAGTACGTCATTTGTTAAATTGTCTTATAAATATAACATTGGGGTATGAGAACTAGTGTTTCGACTTGAATATTTATTTAACAAGATGAAGAAGGAGGAGAAGAAGAAGAACAAGAAAGAGAAAGCTGTAAGAATACAATTTAGTTTGGCAGGTATAAAGAACGATGGAAAGAGCCGCGTTATCAGTGCAATATAGATTATGCGCAACTGCTTGCTTTATGGGCTATCGCACGAAGAAAGATGAAAGTAAACTGCGTAAAACATAAATATTTTCCCTTTGTTTCCTCATATAACGTTTGAAATATAGGGTGATTACGATAACACTCATAATTATGGTAACACTTATGGCAAAAGTCCGGAAACACTTTAGTAAATCGAAAATACATGAAGGAGTTAAGCTTGGATATCGGTGGTTCCGTTGATACCCTACATGGTAGGCGGCCTGAGCCTGATATGCCTGAATGCCATAAATAAATTCATCAACTTACATGGTGCTGGATGAGCACGCCTGCTATCTCGAATGCTGACGTTTTAGATTTAGGGACCCTACTTGTCTTCTAATTATCATAGGATCATGAATCATACCTTCTTGGAAAGTGTATAAAACACATATCCCAATAAGATAACACGTGTACCTATCTTGCTTAATCTGTAGAAGAAAAAAAAAGTTTTTTTTTTAAATATAGAATTTTCTTAGAAATTCTGGGAAGTTAGAAACACTGATAACTATCGTACTTTGACAAAAACCTACCAACTAAAACGTTAGACTCTCATGTAAAATATATAGAACAATCACAAAAACGAGGTGAGAAAAAAATTTGATACCTGATTGTACTTGAGCAACATTAGGGATCTCATATGACCTTCACGTGCGTGGCCATAGTATCCATCCTAACTATCATAGTATCACGAATAATACATCGTTGAAAACCTTTTTGAACACACACAAAATTTTAAAGGGTAATAACTGTGCCCAATATGAAGAATTAAAAAATAAAGAAAGCCGCAATTATTTTGAAAAAAAAAATAGGCGTTTTTTATGGGGGGAGGGGAGAAGTCAAGGCTAATAACACTGGCAATCGTCGTAAGCAGATCGTACAATTATTTAATGAAAGATCACCTTTAAAACGAAACCTTACTTCTGTCCATAAAATAAGTGAGACTGTCTCTACAAATAATCAAACTAATCAATCTAAAAATATGTGAATTCGAAGATAAATCTACACAGTACGGAAAAGGATTATTTCAGAAAATTACTCAGGGAAGAGGTTGACAGGAAATAGAGAATAGTGAAAAATAATTACATTTGCAGTTTCTAAGCAGTATAAGTGAAACTGACAGAAAAGTTATAGGTTAATATCCTTTGAAGACTTTTAATAATATATATAGTGTAGTAAAAAGTAATCCATTATTTTGCCAATAGATGGCTTCAGTGATCTGTACCTCGCGTTGTATAAGTCCGATCGGGTTCAACGAGATGGCGTTAAAACGATGAGGTTGCGTACTACAAACACTGTTCAGATAGTTGTGATGAGTTGACTCAGTGTTGTGTGAGGGCGCGTCAAAATGGACACTAGCAAAGAGAAAATACGCTATATTTTACAGTTTTTCTTCGATAATGGCGAAAACGCAAGCCAGGCGGCTGCAAATGTGAATAGTGTTTATGGTCCTGATACTGTAACAGCCAATCACGCGCAAGTTTGGTTTCGTCGATTCCGTTCCGGTAATTTTGACGTCAAAGATGTACCACGCACTGGAAGGCCACGTGTCGAACATTTCGATAAAATCATGGACATTATCGCGTCCGACTGTCATGTAAGCACTCTTTCGATTGCCCAAGAGCTAAACATTGCACAAAAAACCGTGTGGAACCATTTGCATAAGGCTGGATACACAAAGAAGCTTGATGTATGGGTGTCACACGAGTTAACGCAAAAAAAACCTCATGGACCGAATTTCCATCTGCGAATCGCTGCTGAATCGCAACAAAAGCGACCCATTTCTGAAGCGGTTGGTGACTGGTGATGAAAAGTGGATCACTTACGACAACGTCACGCGAAAACGGTCGTGGTCGAAGCGCCGTGCGCCGGCGCAAATGGTGCCCAAGCCAGGATTGGCGGCCAGGAAGGTTTTGCTGTGTGTTTGGTGGGATTGGCAGGGAATTATCTACTATGAGCTGCTCCCCTACGGCCAAACCCTTAACTCGGTACTATACTGTCAACAATTGGACCGTCTGAAGGCAGCAATCGCCCAGAAGCGCCCAGCTTTGTCCATTAGGAGAGGCATTGTGTTCCACCAGGACAACGCCAAACCACACACATCGATAGTGACTCGCCAGAATCTCCGGGAGCTTGGTTGGGATTTTCTTATGCATCCACCTTATAGTCCGGACCTGGCACCGAGTGATTACCATCTGTTTCTGTCCATGGCGAACACGTTTGCTGGTGAAAAATTCGCTTCAAGAGAGGCTTGTGAACATCGACTGTCTCAATTTTTTGCCAATAGGGACAAGGGCTTCTATGAGAGAGGCATCATGATATTACCTTCCAAATGGCAACACCTTATCGAACAAAACGGCGCATATGTGACCTAAATCGGATCATTCTAACTATGGTAAGTCAAGCCTTAAATGTCATGCAAAAGTAATGGATTACTTTTTACTACACCATATATTTCTAACTAAAGCAAGATTAATGTCATTCACTAAAAAAGTTTCAGGATCTTATGCATTTATCATTGATGAACCATTTTGTGTTCTATCAGTTAAAGAGTGTTTCATGTTAATGTTACCCTTTAGAATCGGATGGAGCAGGGCTTCTGGATGTCTCTATACATATAACGAGAAGTTAAGTTTACGTTGGAACGTTTAAGGTGGAAGAGTGAGTGAACGTTACGTTTAGGTAATCCAGCCACAGAAATGCATAACGTACTTCAGCAGGCATAAAGTGATCAGGACATTGCAACTATTCAAAAGGCCTGGACAGATAATCTGAAGAGCATACCAGAAGTAGGTGCCAAGGTCTTTAGAAATGCTGGTAATAGTCAGTAGAGACGACTACAAGTTTAAAGGGAACAAGGACAATGACCATTAGTTTGCAAGTTGCATAGTTAATTTTCACAGTACCAGTCCTGGAACATTAATTATAAAGGTCATATAAAATGTTAGGAAGAAGACAAAACACCAAAATACGGACAAAGTTACCATGAACTTACGCCGTAAAGTATATTTTCGGGTGTAGAAACACCCAAAGCTGAGCCAGCATTTTCACAAATGACGTAACAACGAAAGACTTAGCAAACCAAAATCATGTCAACCCATCAAATACAAATCAGCAAATTTTATGAGGAAAAACCATGAAAAAAAAACCTCAGTCAGAATAATCGGCCACTTGGATTGAACGCATGACCTTCCGACTGCAAAGCCAACTCTCTACCACTGAGGTATTGTGACTCGTAGTACATCACGTATTAGTTATAAAGTATCTAATAAAATGAATTAAAAGATAATTTTTGTAATACATTATCACATCTTCTCTTGTTGTCATTACAAAACTTTGTACAATACATGATCAACCAACTCTAAAAAAGAAGCTAGAAACGACAATGTTCATTTTTGCCTGACAAAACAAATATGGCTAAATATAGATAGGACAGACCACCTGTGGCACACAGCGATTAACTCTAAACTTTTTTTTTTGCTATATGCAATACCTGTGAGCACGTGAAACATTTTCTTTTATGTATTCAAACCCAAACCGTCATTTTATCAGACATTTTCATTGTTAGAATACAGAAAAAGTGGACAGAAGGGGGTTGTAGCTCATTTTCATTTTTTCTCTTTCGAGCTACAAAGATAAAAAAATGGCTACACACCAGAGGCGCATATTATCTTTTCTTTTTTGGTATACAAAAATGGAAGACTACAACATTACTTCTCCTTTGGGAGGTGAACGTCATTGCCAGTAGCTCGTACACCGACAGTGGTGGAACTCATATCTAAAATTCATGTAGCCATCTGTGTGTGAGAGAGAGGGGAGGAGAGAGAGAGAGAGAGATCGAAAGAATCAGATAGACAGAGAAGAAGAGAGAATTTTAATGTGCATGGTTTCGATTTTGACATTATGTCTTCATACACTGCTAAACGTGACACTACAAAGTATCAACCATAATTCAACTAACGGCGCCTCCCTCTTTGCAGGTCTATCTGTTTTTACACTTTGATTTGGATTTCCCTAGGAAAATGTAGTATGTGAATGCATTAAAAAGAATAAAAAATGTTGAAACATAAAACAGAAGAATGAAAAATATCACTGAATAGGAAACGGTCAGCGCAAATGATTGTTTTAGTCACTATCATATTTATCTTTGTTCGAAGTTTAAATGGAAACGAAATTACGCCTTCAAATTTGTTAAATTTATGATGCTCTGTACCCGTGTTAGCCTTATTGACTCTCTATGGGTTATATAAGCCACTGAGGCTAAAGTCCCTCGCATGTGTAAAAGATGTCGTTCTTTTGCGAGCAGTATCATAGAGGGATGATAGGGGAGGTAACAATCAGGACTTTAGATACCAGCACGACATTTACATGGTGCAGCTGAGGAAAATATCAAACACGTCGGTGAGGATGGTCGGCAGCGGGACATGATGTCTCAATGTCGTTCTGGAATCGGTGACCATAGTGCTAGACCATGGAAGATGCTATGTATATTTTCGTATTTATTAATAAAAAAAGATTGATGTTAGCAAAATTTGAAGTTACAATTTTTGAATTACAGTCAGATGAGATTAAATACACAATACCTGTCACTGTTGAGCCTTTCGACACATGGGATCCATTCTAGCAGTAGGATATTGTCCCAGGCTACAGAGATCAGTTCTTTCCCACATGTTAAACCTTTTTATTTATTTCTAGGATTGTTTCGGGACGGGCGTAAGCCATAGTGCTGTTACCCATCATACAATTCATTTTTCTTTTCTTATCTAGGACTGTTGTCATGCTTCCATTGCATTGATTGCTGCTTCTTAATGGGTGTCAAATAAAGACTCATGCTACGTGACCGAATGGTAAAAAGAACTCTCCTAGTAGTTGTTATAAAGTTCCTGAAGCTCTCTGTACCGTCAACACTTTCGCACTTTTGTTGTTGGGTGAGGTCATGAGATACATATTGAGTATAGACCTTTCTCATTTTCAAATTTCTCGTGCAATATGTCTGTTGTGTAACAAAAGCAGAAACTTTCTCGATAATGGCCGGATTCGTGATGTTTTGTGCACTGGAATCTTGGTCACACTTTTATTCTCATTCATTAAAGCCTGTACCCAAAACATAGTTTCTCGGCTAGAAACATCATTTCCAACAAAATCCGGTGTTTAAGTAACTTTTGGCGTCACGAGCCGTACACATATTTTTAACAAAAACCAAAACTTTAAACTGAAAGTCTAGATAGTCAACTTGTTCCCATCAGTTCCAGTCGATATAGCCATTCTTATAAAAATAAAATGGAACCCATTCTTCGAGAAGATTTTTTTTGAAGTATCTTCACATGTGTTTAGAGAGAGAATATTTTCAATTTGAAGAAAATGTATACAAAAAGGGCGGCATAGCGATGAGAAATCCTCTTTCACGCTTCCTTGCTAATGCAGTACTTGAAAAGAAAATAATGTTAGACAAGGGAGTTAAAACGAGCAGAACTTTCAGATATGTGGACGACATGTTAATTATATATGAAAAAGAAAAAGATTTCGAAGTACTGATGCACCTATGGAATTCTATAGATGAAAATGTAAAAAATAACCATCGATGAGATCAGTAAAACAAGAAAAATTAAAACAGGGTATCACTTTCGAATATGCCGAAAGTTACAAATAAAATTCGAAGGATATTAAAGGAATATAAAACTCAAATATCAAGAAAGTAGGGGGATTACTGTATGGATTCAAAAATTATTTTACAGATCCAGCGCTAAAATTTTTGGGGAGCCAACCATTTTGGGCGCGAGTGTAACGAAACGGGTAATAGTGAATTTTAGTATTAAATTACTATTTATGAGGGTGTATCTAAAATTTGGAACAGAGCACCAATTGACTCTGTGTCAACGGTTGCTTTTTCCGTAATGCGAAAAATGGGGACTATGTCAGAACGCCCACTGGTCAGATCGCCCACTTCTGAAAGTGGTCAGAACGCCCACAGAAATGGTCAGATCGCCCACCAAATTAGGAAAACATTCAAATTCACAAATGGTCAGAGCGCCCACTGGTCAGAACGCCCACTCGTAAAAATGGCAACAACGTTCACCAAAATGGTCAGAACGCCCAAATGTATAATCGGTCAGAACGCCCACTGGTCAGATCGCCCACTCGTAAAAATGGTCAGAACGCCCACTGGTCAGATCGCCCACTTCTGAAAATGGTCAGAACGCCCACAGAAACGGTCAGAACGCCCACTTTAAAAAAGGTCAGAACGCCCACCAAAATGATCAGGATCCCCACAGGTTAAAAAATACAAACCCTAGCAAGGTACACGGTTAATACGTTAATTTTTGCAGTCTAATACTTACGGTGTATATTAAATGGATACTGAACAAACATAATGAAAAAAAACTCGGCAAAACATTCACAAACGTCAGAATACCCACTCTTAAACAAGTGAGTCGGAGTAGGATCGGGGGCTGTGCACATAAGCTACAGCAGCGAGTATAATATTTATATGATAATGTTGCGTTTGTGTGTTTGCTTTCCTAAGTATAATTATCTGCTATGTGTTATTATGTTGTTATATTATTAAGTGTAATATATCGCCTTAGAAAAACGCACCAGGAGCGAAATCCATATCATAGTAGAAAAGGGAAATTGAAAATACGTCACATTAAAGCAATATGAACAAAATAAAATATTCGTTGAAATATAATTTAAAATTCAAGCTGTTTTCAACGTGCAGATTAAAACATGATAAATGTAGTTAATTTCATTCTATTAGCTTTTAAGTACACTTTTTATTTAATTACCTTGGAAAGGCACATATGAAGCGTAATTTAATGAACAATTATCATATTCAGCCGTTTTCTATCCACTGCTGGATAAAGGCATCCCCCTTTTCTTTCCACTTATCTCGCTCAGCTGCAATCCTCATGAATGTAGCTCCTGAAAAACGTTTAATTTCATCTAACCATCTTGCATTTGGACGTCGTCTCGGTCGTTTTTTCCTCTGGTAATCCAATGTAATACATTAGTCGTTCATAGTTGTTCCTATCATGCATCGCATCATAATTCTTTCTGTGAGTCTTTATCTTTGAGTCGCATTCGATGTCCAAGTTTCACAGCCGTATATCATCACAGGTAAGAGACATTGCTTTACTCTTGTGACACATTGGTAGTTTTCTTTTGAAAATAAAATGTGTTCTTCCAAACGAGCTCCATGCCATTTGCATTTTCTATTTATTTCATCCATCAACTTAGCATATGTTGATTTGAGCTGCTTTGAGTAAACATACTCATTAACTATGCCTATTGTCTCTCCGTGAATCAATATTTCCTTCTTTGCAGCATGTTGATTGTACATTACTTTTATTTTACTTAAATTCATTTTAAGACTTATTTTCGAGTTTCGGTGGGCGTCCTGACCGGTAGGAACTCTGTCCATTTCTGAATTTGCGTGTTTTGTCGTTCTGGTGGGCGATCTGACTGTTTCTGTGGGCGTTCTGGCCATTTTCAGAAGTTGGAGATCTGACCGTTTCTCTGGGCGTTCTGACCATTTTCAGAAGTTGGCGATCTGACCAGTGGGCGTCTGACGTAGACCCAACGTTGTTGCCATTTTTACGAGTGGGCGTTCTGACCGGTGGGCGCTCTGACCATTTCTGGATTTTCGTGTTTAGCCGTTTCTGTGGGCGATCTGACCATTTCTGTGGGCGTTCTGACCATTTTCAGAAGTGAGCGATCTGACCAGTGGGCGTTCTGACATAGACCCGAAAAATGTTCCATTCACACGGTCAATCTCAATCTTCTCTGGCCGATCTACGTATGTTTGAAATTTAACATTCCGTGGGAAAGTGATACGGAAATTAACACCTAGGGCCTTATTTAAGGTAGTATCCGGTATTTGTCTTGTAAAAGCGGTGGAGAACATTAGTCACTGTGTGCTTTGATTGGAAGTTCGCGAGGTAGCCTATGTTGTTTTCCGTCTAGATCCTAGTGAGGAGTCAGGAAAAATTTAATGAGAATTGATGAGAAAACTAATATAAGTAAATTGCATTTTAGCAGATAGATATCATAATGTTTCTGAGTAATGTTTAAACCCGATTGTAATCGAAACCGTTTATTCTTCAATAGCACGTTGTTTAAATCTGGACATCTCTCTTCTGCACAATCTCAATGTCTTTTTATGGATATCGATAGTGTTATAATCCACTAATAGAAAATATATTTAAAAATACCTATTAGAAATATAGTTACATATATAGTGTATATTTTAGAAAAGGTTTGACCTGAACCCATATTGAGCAAAAGACCATCGAATGAAATATCTCATATTTCAAAAATTTCCGATCGACAAGTGTTCTAAGGTTACGATATCACAGGATATCAGGTTTGAATTCCTACTGAGAGAAGGGTGTTGTTATAAATTTGATTTAAAATGGTATTCGTACTCCATCTAAAACCAAATATTAATCCCCAGAATTCTATTTTCGATTCTCTTTTGTACAAGCACAGGTACAGAGAACAGTGTGCTATTCTGTGTTAATATTAATTTACGGAGATATAAATATTAAGGTTTGCATTAACGTAACCATAGTGAAAGATTGCGATCTTTCTTTTAAATTAGTAATTGTCAATTTAGATTGTGATCATTACATATGGAGGGGTGGAATTTATTTTGAGGGATGCATTTTGTCTGAATTCTTGAAAAAGAACACCTTTTCCAGATCATAGACATTATACGGACGGGTGATTTATTGCTTATCCTTTCTAAGTTATATTCCTTTTGTTAACTAATTTTAGAGAAGATTATTTCATTTACCATGACGACGGATGGTACGAGTTGTGTTACTCGTGTTCTCGTTATATACCATAGAAATGTAGTGAGTAACATATTGTCACTTTAATGCCGTAGGTTGTTCCATCTGGTTGCCTCACCATTTCACAATTTCCATTTGTTTGATCTGTTTATATGATTACGAGGGCGTTGAGCTGTTCATCTCGGTTTACGAAGCGTAATTCGTTATGGTAATAATAAATTAAACGTGTTCATCCTACTGAGAAAATAACAGTGACAATAAATAAGGTAAAACAAAGCTGATGGTATCCGCACTTCCTATTTTATTTATACTGAATTGATTTGCATATATTTATAGCACTTAATGATAACTATAAAATATTTTGTGTATAGTAAGCATTAGTTAAATTACAGAATAATTATAAAAAATAATCTGTAAATTGTATTTGTGATAGAAACATGTGACATTATTGGTGCACAGTGGAAAAAACCCAGCGGACATAATATAGTCTAAACGCTGAGAAAATATCGATTATCGTGGTCATAGGCACATAAATGTACTATCTGCTTTATAATCACATAGTATACAGGATATAGCATACTTCATTTTGACCTAAGCGCAAATAAACCGAGCTGTTTAATGTTCGTGGTCGGGAGACAGTTCACTTCGTACGATTGTAGCTCGGGTTATAATTGATAGAAAGCAGTAAATGAGAGCTCATTTCTTTGTCAATAACCAAGGAATAAAAATGTAATATATATTTTGTGTCTAACTTTAAACACAACGGAACAAGAATGAGAAAAAACGCTATTACAATTAACTTTTTGAGAATTTTTTTTTAAATTATCCTGGGTTGAAATGTGGCCGAACTTCGTACGCAATTTTTTACCCAGGACCTACATGGTGTACCTTTATACGCTGGGACAGTTTTGGAAAATATTCAAAGTGGAAAATACTCACAGTGAAAATCACTATACCATTTACGAACACAAACTTCCAATATGCTGTAACATAGTCCAACAATACTTGGCGTAGCAAAAATCTATTGGATATTTTGTACCGTTCCTGAGATATGATCAATAAAGCTTATGACGTGACCATTCACGCCATAAGCCCGAAAAGAGTAACGGGTTGCTTATTTCACAGTTGATTTCCATAAGTTAAGCTATAAGTAGGACTATTAAAGAGTTAATGAAGTCTTATCAGATACAAAACGAGATTAATGATTGTTAGAATTCAGCAGAGCTCAGTGTTCTTCAGGAGTGAAATCACCGCTACCATGAAAAGGTGAGGATTTTTATGTCTCGGCAAGTGTGTTCCTTTTTTACACTTTAGGAAGGTTTAGCCCAAAAGGTAGAAAATTAGAACTTTTCCCTTTTTGTTCGTTTCTATGAAATACAAAAATCATCTAATACCAAACACGACTCTACAAAATAACACCGACGATTTACTAATGCAAGCTTGCGAGGAGATAAGCCTAGAAGCGAACGCCGAGGAAAATGAATTTAAGGTAACAAGCCGAAGCACAGAGGATGGAGGAAGAAGAAATGTAACAATTATGAATAAATCATAGAGAAAATAAACTAGTTAAAATATTTGGAGGCAAACGTAAAGAGCAAAAGCTAAGTCACAGGAGAAATTAAGTCGCATATTATCGGGCAACGTATCCTTCTATTCACCTCAAAAGCTTCTAATCTAAATAATATCAAGAAAGTTTATTAAAAAATATACAGAACGGTTATTTGACTGGTATTACTTTCTTTGAATTTTGTTTAATCTAAGGCGCCGATATTGCTTTATTTTTGCCAGGGTTTCACTATTACACTGGCAGAAGAACATAAATCGTGAGTATTTGAAAATAAAGGTTTGAGAAAGATTTAAGCATATTTAGTGCCGAAGCACCCAATTTTCCATACTAGATTCTTAAAACTCCACAGCTTGGGAATTCAATTAATTCAGCACTGCGATTAAGCTGTTAAGAATACAGACATTTCTTGAGGTGATAGAAGACATTAGGTGCAAGATCAGGGCAGTAAAAGCAATATGTAATTTTTATTGAAAAGTATTTGGTTCATATAAACAAAATCAAAACAAAATATCCTGAGTCCTTCAATTTCAGTCCCTTCTTTGTGTGATTCTTCGACAATGTAACACTGCATCCAGAACATGCCTTAATTTATAACATACAATAGCCATCAATCAAGAGCTTTCAGTTTATATATCTTGATTTGTGATTTATGCATTGCTTCTGTTGTAGTCCTTAGTGAAACATCTTGTTCTATATATTTTTGCCGTAAGCAAAGTTCACTAATGGTCTCACAAACTAAATTAAAATTCTGTGTATTTTTTTTAAATTCGACAAGACTTTGATGAATTTGCAAACGTTCTAGTACATAAATGTGAACCATATTTTTCCCTTGTTGTTTTTAGATAAAGAAAATTTACAACCTTAGCAACTAGTCTTATTTTCTGGTACTCCAACGTACTGAATAAATATAAAACGATAAACTCCATAGACTTGAAATGTTGAAACAGTCCGTCAAATAAACAGTATAGTCCATTAAAAAGATTGGACTCCTTGCTACAAGTACCTTTAATTGAAACTAGTTGCTGAAATAACTTACATGTTAATTTGATATAACATTCTAGAAACTCAGGTGAAACCAAGTTCTCTCTCTCTCTATATATATATATCTCTCTCTCTTCCTAAGATAAGATAAAATGAATTGTATGGGCGGCAAAAGCCCTCTCTCTCTCTCTCTCTCTCTCTCTCTCTCTTCCTGTCTCTTTCTTTGTGTGTGTGTGCGTTTTATTCGTAGCTAACAGAAACTCTAGAAACTAAAGGAATTTTACGTTACATTTCAATATTTGATCTGTTCCTTAGTATTTGATGGTGAAATGGATATTTTTAATTAAAGAAATTAATGGATATATATAGAGACAGAAATAGAGATATATATATTCATTAATGGAGTGAAAATTCAGGTTGTCAAGAACTTTAACAGTGATATGAGTAGATTCAACTTTTGAAACAAATTTCGAAGACGATAGAAGGTATAATGAAGATAGAAAACTTTAATTACAAAACTTTGGTTCAGGAAATTTGCAAATGATACGGATCGAGTGTTTTTTTCTTTTCTTTCTTATTACTTTTAAATAGAGGGATGTTGCGAGTTTAATTTGGCTTCTCTCTACCAATGTTTGCTTTCAGAATTTTAACAAGGACTGAATGATAAACAACGTCTACACTATCATCATTTTCATCATATTGGATGTGCAGATAGCTATCGGAGATTCTAACAGGTTTAGCTGTCTCTTTTTACTTCGGTTTGATTTGTTATAACATTTTTTTTTATATTGTTTGACCAGTCATCTTTTTCTTTATTATGAGGCGATCGCTGAAGGAATGTTTCTCAAAGTTTGAGCAACCAGATTTGCTCAACTGGTTAAAGCCTAATACTTCTCCAAAATCATAGGTCGACTAATCTTAAATTTGAACCAACTAGTATTGATACTGTAATTTCCAATTATTTCATTTTCTGACTATAAAATTTATGCTATCTTATACTTTGAATTTGCACATAATATATTTTGTCTCGTATGTTTACATTTATTTCGTCACATATGGCACACTGACACTACAACAAAGAACCCGCGATTAAGTACCATTACTTGCGAAGATTTACGATTTCGGAAAGCCTGTGTTCCACTGCAATAGAACATAACTGTCACTGGCTTTGCAATTGATGTATTTCCTTTGTAAACGCAAGAATTCGTAATGAAATCCATTAAAACTCAGAAATGAATCAGACATGTAACCATGTAAATTCCCCGCGTGTACTCTGTATTCATGAACATTGTTAACTATGCATTATAGTGGTTGTCATTCATTTATCATTAATGCTGCGGGCATTCGATTAAAAGTCTTCCCGAGCTTCCACAACAGTTAACTTGGTGAAAGCAATCTACTTCATAAGTTTCCTAGAGCGAGAATGACGAAACACCTTTAGACCAAACCACGGAGACCTCTAACAAAGTTAGAAAATAGTAAACTCTGAAACAACTTTCTGACGTCAAGAAGAAGAGGGAAAACGAAGAGGCAAGATGATGGCTGCTTCAATTGAGGAGACTGAAACACACAGACATATAGAGACAAACAAACACCTACAGATACACACAGACCTACACACATATATCTATACACTCGGGTATAGAACCAAGTTACTAAACGATGAAGATGTCATGGTTTTCTCTTGTGTTTCTCACAGTTCCAAAGCTTGTGTCAAGTTTCTCTTTCGATTTCTTATGGTACGGTGGTTTGTCTTTGACTTGACGTTGTCTAACGGTTATTGTGACACAGAAAATAAATGATTGAATGAATATGAACTGACGGATTTATACTAACATTCTACGTTCCTTTCTCTCTATTAAGACAGACATGTCATAAAATAAGCCTGAGTTAGTTTCTTGGTAGCAATTTTTGTGGTCCTCAGAGTGTGGTGCTTTTGCAGTATCGCTGAGTGAAAAGATGCATTTGTTGAATAACCTTTGTACTACCTCAGCAACAGCTGATTATATTCACTGGGAAGAAAATCTTTACAACAATCTCTTATTCCAAAACCATTGTTTATCAAAATGTTTGTAATTTTACTTTAAAACGAAATTTTGAATTTCTACCTTAGTTACTTCTGTCACTCGAGATAGCTTCTTTTGGTAAGGATGACAAGTAGACATTGAACTCGTTTATTGTTAAGAGGTTAATTGATGTATTACATGTTCCTAACACGTATTTGGAACAAAGAACCAACACATTCCCTTCATTTGAAGAAGGAATGTAATTAATATTCTGTGCCATATTTAACTATGATATTTTACCGTTTTGCATTTGAAAACTATAGTTGTAATATTATAAACATGTTGGAAATACCAAGACCTAGTTGGTTCACTGTCGGGAACTTTGGACCGTCACTGGGAAGATACGTTGGTACGAGTATTGTCGCTGTCCTTCCTGGCTATGTTTTGCAGAATTTTATTAACTGGTACAAGGCGAATGTCGTTATAGTACCTGGACAATGATTTTGAACGCTGACTTTAAAATTTTTTTAACCCGAAGTATGTTTTCCAATGGGCGTGCTTCCAACAGGATACGGTATAGTTGCCCCACCAGTCCATTTGATGTAATTAAGATAAAAAAAAAATATAACTGACGACATCGTTGCTATAAGTTTTAATTAGAGAGGAAACTTAACAGTATTTTAAAAATATACTGTTTGCTGCTTAAGTCTTCCAATTATACTCCTCGCCTGTAGCAGTAAAGTATTGCTGTTAAATTATCACCTGTGGGAAGAGTTGGATCCCAGCAGGAATTGAAATCGTGACCATGCGCACAGTAAACGATCCCGAGGTCGAAGAGTGTCGGCAGTGTCCTCGACTAATAAAAAGCCAAGAATTGAAAGAAGAGTTACAAAACAGTTCTGTAAGACAGAGACCGAAGAATCCGAGTTTATTTGACACAGCTAGAAATGTACAACTGATTTCCAAATTCCTACAAGATTCAGTGAACACTATACTCAAGGACATCCCAGTATTGTATCTTATTGAAGACCATTTCAATTAAATTCATCGTGGTTTCCATTAAATTCATTCCACTTACTAGATGTCGTTTCCGTCATAGAGAACATTGGGGATAGAGCACATACAAATGGATACCTTTCCAAATGCTATTTCATTATATTGTTCCAATGTCCTATGAGGTGCAGGCTGTTTTGCAGACCTCGATTAGCGCCCTTTCTTATTAGGTCTAGATTCTAAATACTTTGATTTAGACGAATACATGTACTCGTAAATGCAATTTCATCAACATAAACAGCATTATGATAAGATCTAAAACAATGGAATTATGGTATTTTATTGGGATACAGTTAAGAAAAGGCATTATTATGTAGGGTATCGAAAAGACCCTACGTTCTCAGTGCTTTATCATGTTTTTCAATGCTACAAAGGAAATGTGTAGTGATCGTTCTTCTTATAGTCAACCTGTGTTACATTTGTCAGCAGTTACCAAGAGGTTTGATTATACTGAACAGAGTGTTTCATAAGTCTCGAAGAGATTTTGAAGCTTGGTCGTGCAGTAGCAAACTCATATATGAAAGTAAAAAGCTTACCAACAATTAGAGAAAATTAATACATGTTTTCCATAACAGATGTCTCCACGCAATTCTATACTAGCAGAGCTGTTATACAAACATCGTGTTTTCAGGTGAGCAGCAAGGTTTATGCGCCTTGAAATTTGCTAAAAACGAGTCAATTATTATAGTATAAGGTGAATTTCGAACCAAATATCGTTCAGAACCAGCAACGTACAAAACAATAAGAAACCGCAATAGAAAGTTCTAGAAAACTGGTTATTTGCGTATCACAAAACAAGCTTTTAGGATGAAACCATCGCCTAAGATTGTAGACAGTGTACAAGATTCATTTATCACGAGTAAGTCTATCTAGTCAATAAAGATGGAAATATTGAACATTTGGAATGTAGGTTATAAACGTGGAGATGTATTCTTTCCCCTGACACGGTTTCATTCCCTGTAGGTGATTTGATTCCTGAACTACAGGCCTCTGAAATACAGGCAGGTATTTATGTGTAGCGTAATGTCCCAAACACTTTTTATTTTTTTAAAAAGCTTTGGTCAGATCGCTTTCACGTCAATCCATTTCAAAGAGAGTTGTTTGACTAAACCTGTCAACATTTTAATACATAAACGATAATACGTCTATAGAGCAAAATGTAATAGTCATTAGAAAGCGAAAGAAGGTGGGTTTCTAGCACTTTTTCTGCTTGACACTGAAGCTCGGTGTGATGACTATTAACAAAATCTGAATCACGATATTGTTTGCAGCTGAACTGATATAAATAGTTATTAATATTCTCTAGGTTTAAAGCAATATGCCAACAAGGAATAACCACTCCTTCTAAAAGTTATTCAATCAAGAATTATGTTTAACCTTATTTTCGTAATGATACATTACCATAATTTCCATGTATTTCTAGCATTAGAAAATGCTGCTCTGGCAAAACAGAATTTCTTAATTTGTCTAACGAATTGTTTCAACATCTTGGTTAAGTAAAAAAAAAAGTAGCTGATTAGGAAGGTTGATCAGAATTTCCATTAAAATCATTTTCAATTCTATTAGCAATCAAGATAACAAATTTCGGAGTACAAATATTAAATTCCACCTAATTTCAAATACGTGAGTAGTGTTGTTAATACGACGCACCCCTTTCAGAGAAGCTTGTATTCTGCATTCACCGCTGTTTCAAGTAATTAAACTTTTCCGTTTGTGGTACAAAGTTTTGGACAAGAATGTTAACCACATTGACTGTTGTTTAAACCTGTAACAGAAGGATCTTTTGGGTTGGAAATAATCATTCCTGAGATTCTATTTCACTCTATTCAAGTTTTGGTTTCTTTTTGGTTCCACAAAATAAAGATTAATTAAAAGTTAGTAAAACTATAAAGTATTTCTGAACTGCAGTTTTTATATCTACTTCTTAATGTCTTCACTAAAAATGATTTAAGTCCTAAACTTATATTAAGCATGTAGTAATAGTTTACAGTATTATTAATCCCCTCCGATTAAAAACACACACTTTTTTTTACATTTTAAACGAATATTTTCATATGTTTCAACAGTTTATTGTACAGTTTTTCAGAGTATTCATGAGCACCTTAGGCCCAATCAGAGCGAAGAAAGGTTGTTTTCAGGAACAGGGGTAGAAACTGGGACCGTCTTTGTATAAATGTATTGCTTGGATTCAAACCTAAAGGAACATAGTAAATTCTTCACTTTGTTTACTATATGTTTACTATAAGTTAGATGCAAAAAGGAACATTCTTCAGGACTTATTGTAAACAAACAGTGCACAAAACGTGTTTAGACAGTAATCCTGAAGCCTTGAATGTGCAAGAAGCTTTCTAAAGAATCGGAGTTGTGTCATACTTCAATAGCTAACGATTCCTTTATTGTTTGACATCATGCATTCATGACAGTTTTGTGTAAAAAATATCAATGAGTTATCAAATTCGTGTTCTAGATGTCTCTTAGGATTTTTTTTAATTTCAGTTATTGCTGTATATAAAATCCTAAGGGGGTGGAAAATAAATATATAAGAATATACTTAAATATATTCTTTATTAATTGCATTTAAATTCTTTTATGGTTCAAAATGACTTCATTTTTTTTCTGTTGTAGGCTCTGCTCGTCTTTCGGGTTGAGTAGAGCCTTTATAAGAAGATTGATGATAATGAACTTCCCACTGCTTAATATCACGGGCGCTTACTGCTAAAAGACATTCATCTGAGTGATCTTTCGTTAAATTATACACTGTTTAATCAGCAAGGAGATCCACAGCTCGAAAGTTCTTTTCAAACAAAATATACATTTTCTTTCATATTTACTCGACTATCGTTAGAAGATTGAACTTGAACACCCAGATTTAGCAAGAGAAGTATCTTCCCAAAGAACATTACGTTTTCATTTTGTCCAAAGATGTTTGTGTGTGTAAAGACTAACTGCTAAGCTCTATGATAATAATCAAAGTGATCTGGAATTTAGTGTAAATTCCCTTAAGCTATTTGTAAGATTGGTTCCAAATGTCTGATGACTACAGCGTTCCTCAGAGTTTCCCAGGTTTTATCATCTCTCTTGAGAGACAAATCTTCCGTGTTATTGCAAATAATCAACGTTCTATTTTCGGGTTCAAAAACCTTTATTTATCTTAAGAATCTACTATCGTAAATACATATACATTTAGGGTACTTGATCTCACTCTAACTAACCAATGTATATATATATATATATACAGTATATAACGAACTACCGTATCACCACAGCTGAAAAAAAATCACTCCAACACTAAGTTCACTCTTAGTGATCACTTTGTGGGATGAGAGGAAATACTCGCTACTAATTCGAAGACACTCTTCAGATATTCTTACATCAATTAAGTCCAAAGCTTAAAATTATTTATTTACTTACTACCGTGAGAAAAAAACATTATTACAAATTTCGTTGCTTTCCTTTTAGTGACTGTTGCTTTTATTTAATCTCAATATTTAACAATGTGAATAAATTAATACTTTATGAATATTATTTTAGTGTTACCAACAATTCTTAAGTTTATTTACTTAACGATTTGTCTAAAAATGTATCTTCTCTAATTTAAAACAGTATGTTGTAGTCAAGCAAATAGTTCCATCTGTTGACAATATTAGGTAGCAGAATGGAAAATAATATTAAAAATAAAAATGTAAATCCTGATTTAATTTCTAAACGTATAATAAATATCCCGAGCTCTCAAAATGATGTGTCACTTTTATTTCGGGAAAAGTTCATTTTATAAACGATGAGGAAAAGTATTTGAAATGCACATAGATACTAAACAACGTTTCCTCCATAACAAAAAAAAAAAATGTTTAAAATATATTTCGTGATTTTGTCTGTAAGATGACGTTAAAAGCATTCTCGTATAACTCACCAGTGAGGAAATATTACCGTTTGAATTTTATTTAAGGCCTTTAGGCATCTAAGGCTCAGACCGGGATAGGGAAGCGGAAAAGATTCGGGAAGGTGTCGACCAGGCCCTGTGTTAAAGGTGCCATCCCAGCATTTGCCAGGTGTGACTGAGGAAAAACCCTGCAAAAAACTCAATCAGGATTATCGGCCGATGGGATTGAACCCACGACCTCCCGAATGCTATACCAACGCTCTTGTTTGACACAACAAGCTTGTTTCCAGCTTATTGGCTTGACGTTTCAAGACCAAAACAAGCTTGATTCAAGCTAATTTTGCTATGCTGGTAGCTTTAAAGTTTCTTCAGGTAGATCTCCAACAATGATTTTGTATTGCATCTAACAAGACCAGAAGAAGTGTATGTTAAAGTCTCCTATATTGGAAATTTGTACTACTTATAAAAAGTACTTGCAAGCAGATAACAAGATTGGTATTAATATTATGATAGAAATAGGTATAGAATGATGCAATCCAATGTATTCTGGTAACTGCGTTAATGTTTTTTTTTTGTTTATATGTAATTGGGTTTACCAACTTTGTAGCCAATAGATAGAAAATAGTCGGTTAAACCCAGATCAATGAACCGAAAATATGAAATCAATTTATTTTCATTAAGGCACTAGCGGAAACATTAGTATGGAGAATGTACACAAAATTAGAAAGACTTGCAGCTTTAGAGCAAACAGATGTAAACGGCTGGATAAATTGAGATCCCGAAACAGTTATCTGAAATCAGTTTTTCTGTATCTGTCTCACTGAGGACCTAATACGATTTCATGTAACAGAGAAAGCTAACTAAATGAAATGGAGCTGGTTGTTTCATAGTTATAAGAATTTTAAAAATTTTTGACCGAATAATGTCCCTGAAATGTTGACATAGTCTTGAAGTTTCCGTTAAAATTTCTGTAAAACTAATGGTATTCATTATTGAAGGAAACAAACTTTAGTTCACGAAAGATATTTTCTGTTTTCCTCTGCTCAAAATTTAAATGCCACTAGAAAATATTTCTTCATGATTTCTTCAAATACATATTACTTTATAGACACCCGGTGTAAGTATTTGATTTTGAGAAGGAATAAAACACAGAATATACAGTTGATAAGATCCAATATTAGTGACTGAGCTACAGAATTTTATAGAAGATAGGGCATATAATATTATGATTATTTTCATTCATTTCATTTCTGATATTCCTCTTTCGTTATTAGATGATATTCAAAACAAATTGGGTTCTTTACGAATGTATTTTGCTTCGTCGTAAAATGTTCTGTATATCATGCAAAGTAGGCATCAGCCAGCGCCCTCCGTGCTGTGTGTCAGACATTGATGGATGCAATCTTCCCGAAGAGACGCTGAGTATTCCTCTGTCGATTTTGAAAGCTTTACAAAGAAATGAGGCTAGCTACGCTTTTTTTTGTTCTTATTTCCGTTCTAGATTTTTGTTTTTTGCTTTTAGAATTCCGTTTAGCTCTCAGCTCAACAATAAGACATCATTTTTCAAATGTCATTGGCGATATCCAGATAAAAGATTTTTTTTTTTAAACTTTCGATATCACTTCTTATTTTTATTTTTCAAATTGCCCTCTCGTGGTATGAAAGTGGGTCAAATGTGGGTGAAAGATAAAGACGAAACAGATAGCTTGGCGGCCGACAAAGTAATAGCCTCTCCACGATAAGAAATTTCTTTAAATAATGGATAAACGATTTATTTTGTTAAAAAACTATAGTGTGAGCCATAAACACCTGACAGTTTTCTGAATAAAATACCTTTTCACTGAAAACTATAACTAATTTACTATTTAAAACCCGTACATTTTTCTTTTTTTTTATCGATAATTAATCTTAAACACTTTTACTGAAGAATTGTATTTGGTATGTATCCTGCATTACACTGAACAAATTCACATAACCTGGCCGGAAAAGCCGCCAAGTTGATATTTGCTGCCTCCGCAAGGTGGCGTCCCTCACATCATTCACGTATTCTGGTATACCTATTGAACGAGGATGTCCTGGAGATTTGTAGTGTTGTACACTGCCTTATTCACGTTATTTCAAACCCCATAGAAATAGATGACTTCGACTAGGAACATCACATAGACTAAACTGGTGTCGAAAATCACGTTGTGCAGATACTACAGAAATGCCTGAACGTGGACATTACATAGACCAGGGCTGCACCTCAACTGAGTTTCACAGCACATAAAAATTAAGGGCACGTAACAATTAGGCGATGCGTAGCGGTTGACTGAAGAATAGCATTTAAAACCGTCAGGTATTTCTGGATCATCCTGTATAATCAATGTCAGAGTTATTAATGACAATTTTAAAGATTTAAAAGAAAGAAAGAAAAGATAAAAAGACAGAGTGATTCAAAGGTCAGGAACTACCCAAATGTCTGTAAGATGCTAATGATTAAATTAATCAAATCAATACCATAATGTACTTACATTACCGGGTGTAACTATGGCAACGTGACACCCTTCCGCCATTTTGAATTAAACTGAGAAGTTTCAAAAGGATAGAGTACACTTGAAATGAATCAATTATATTTTTTTTTTCATGAACATTCCTTGAAGATAATGCCACTAGGATGTCCTTACATATCCATGGAATACGTAGAACATTCTTGCGTAGAGCATGCGATATATACATAACGTGTCCTGATATACTCCTGTACTCATTTCTACCTTCGAATTTCTTCAATATAAAGCAACAAACGTGATATATTTAATATGTTCTCCAAAGGTCGGTTAATTAAATCAAAAGGCTTTCACCGAGACAAATGGCTTAGTTCTTTCCTTGTTGCTATTATTTGTCTTCTTTGTTTCTATGCTTTCCTTGTTGTGAACATAATCAACTCACAGCATTTTAGAAATGTTGCGAGACAAAATTATGGTTTTCACAACTTTTTATTTCCATTGTCTGTGATTATTCCCTCTTTAACGTAATTCTTACACGTTAAACACGTGGAATTCCTGTCACGAAATATCTCCAAGGATAACATTTTATTTATATGCAACCTATATTTACCTTAACGTTTTTTCCCCACCTATCACAATTCAAAGTTGACTGGACAGGACTCTTCGAACACCCTGTACAATAAGATTTTAATATTTCATACTTCTAATTGCAAACACAATTATAACAACAACAATAATAATAGTGGTAGCAGTAGTAGTAGTAAGTCATCAAATAGTAAATTTTTAGATAATCCACTGAGAAGGAGAACATACTATTTTATTACCACAATCCAGTTCTTTTGACGCTTTATTATGTTCATAGCTTTCGCCAAAAATAAGATTCTCAATTCAGCAGACATCAATTATTTGTTTACATGTCAAGGTTTCCATTTAATGTTTCAATATGAGAATTAAATGCTTTCGATATAGCTTCAGCAACGTGCATTTTAAATATTTAATATGTTTGCAAAATCGATGTATTATGTGATGAGCGAAGTTTGGAAAACAAGTGAAAATCCATAGGGTTGTTAATGGCTGGAATTATTAAAGCAAATAAAAAAAAGAGCTGGTTCCATTGGGTATAAGCAACAACGTGATTACTGTAATAGGAAAATCCATAATCTACATGATCAACATCCATTTACACTAGATGATAAGTGAACGAGGTACAAGCGAAATTTTCATGTTAATCCACGCCAAAATTATTATCTCTTGTGGCTTTCCATTTTCCAATAATTCTAACAAGGTCAAACCTCTCATTCTCGCAGTTGCCTATCACATTATTCTTTAAGAGCAAGATTGATTAGATGTTGGGTATTGATAATCTCATTTGCATGAATTGAAGCATGATGAATACAAGCGTAATGAAGTGGACGACATGCACTGAAGAGGGCAGCTTCGTCAGCCAACAATTTTAAAATCAATGACTGCAGATAGGTTGGCCTATTCTCTAACTGTGAAATCAATCAGTTTTGGTGTTATTGATTCATTCCAGTTTTGTCTATTTCATCCTCATATTTTCCGATAACGTTCACAGATGTGCAGGTGGATTTGTAACATGTGTGTATGTATGGCTTTTGTTCAAGATACTTTAACCTCTTTCCAAGAGAATTTCTGTCAATATAATCTAAAATAAAACTTGTGTAAATGTGAGTAGGCAGACTAATAGAAAGTATATTTGGATAAGGAGGGGATCCATTATACAACGAGAATGCTCGTTAGAGATAATAAAAATTAGAAATCTGCGATGAGTACTTGTAATGGTCATGTTATATTCTGTATGAGTATTATGAAGTTCAGGAAGTGCTCACTAGATGTCACAGTTTTTGTTATGTTAAAAGTGAAGTGAGACAGTTTTTTATATTAAGTTTAATCATAAAATCTTGTGTAGAATCAATAGCAGTGGTTTTTAAAATAATTAATACTATTTGTTAATTAAGTACAAAATAATATTGAACAAGTATTTAACAAAATAAAGTGTGAAATATACCAGATAGTTATGCATAATTGTTATGTATGTACCAAATGGTGGGTACAAGATACAGATGTAATCAAGATATAATTTTATTATATTTCAACCCTATATTAAATAAACTAATTTTGTTGTGATATTTCTCCGTCTTTTCATATTTGGACGTAGTGGAGGAATAGTTTGTATTGCCCAGGCTGTTGCAAAGCACCGCAGCAATTGCAGACTCTTTCTCTAAAATTTGTTTGTGTCACCACTACGGAGTAGTTTTGGGGCACTTTCTTACGATAGGGAATCATCATATAACGAGTATCAAACCTAACAGAGTGACCGTGAGATATATATTAATTGGATGTAATGGCTTCTTCAATAAACTAGCCGCACAGCTACAACGTTCAGAATTGATAAGACTATATTATTATAATATGTCTATTAGAGAGATAGGAGGACCCATTACATACTTATTCCTCTCAAAGAAACGGGCGCATTTTGAGCTGATAAATTATGGGAAACATGGAAATAATAAACTGCAGCACTAATGTTTCTAAATCTAAAAAAGAAAAGTCTTTGCTAGAGTTGGTAAACGGCTTAAAATATACCTTAAAAACAAAAATATGTTCACATTTCTAGATATAAATCTGCAAGTCTCGATACCGACTTTTTGCAGTTAACTTGAACGCTGCTGTAGGAGAGCAGCGATTGCTCTGTGGAAAATTCGACCTTTTACCTTTTGGATCACGATGCCAGTTATAATTTTACACCAATACGAAGATATATTGTCCCTTTTGCTACTTCGATAAAACAAAAAGTCTAATTAAAATTATGCCTAGCGAAAGTAAGTATTCAAACTAAACCTGGTCACAAAGAGAGAAAACTTAGGCAAACATTTCAAATTTAACATACTTTAAACTGGCCTTGGTATTCCAAAAGATATGAAAGAAATTAAAATGAATAAAGAGGAGAAACATGAAACCAATTTTAAGTAGGCCTTCATTATATTTACTTCCGAACTAATTTTCTTATCAAATATCATAAAAATTATATATTATAATGTCAAACGAGATAGTCCTGAATGATCGGGTAATCCTGAACAGAAATGGTCAAAATTATGTATTGGTGTCTGCTCTTCTGCAAATATAGTCAGATAAAGATTATTATTATTTAGGATACGGTGTTTCCCAAAAAGTTACTGAAAACATATATGTAATAAATAATGACAGAAACTAGTTAAAAATTAATTTAAAATGTTTAGTTTTGAAGGATATGCTCCAAAACGTTTGCTATTGCAACGTGATATATCAGACAACATTTCTCATGACTTCAAGTGTCTGTAACAGAAACCAGAGCAAGTTGCGATACGGAAGAGACATTCAGCAATCCAAACGTCGACGTAGAAAATTAGATCTCTATCTGGTGGACCAAATTTATCGGATGATAATGGTTCTGTGGAGACAATGGTAAAGAATGGAACAGTTATGGAGAGTAAGAAAGGCAATGAAAAAAGATTTGGAATTTAATTCTGATGAGAATAGTCCATTGCATGACAGTGATGATCGAGGAGACAATAAGAATATCAATAATGAATAAATGACGACAACGAAAGTAGCAGAGTATTTGGAAAGTGCTGTGGGAAATAATCGGTGAAGCACTATGTAGGAGAAGTCTTTCAAACTGTTGATGAACATTATATGTGCGTTTTTTTTTTTCAGAAAGCTCCGAAAGGTTCGTTTGTATGGCTACAGCAAGATGGAGTGGATACCGTATCTGCAGAAGATATTGTTCTTGTGCTCCCACCGCCAAAACCAGATAGAAGAGGTTTATATCTGACCAGTCTCTGACTGGCCAGGGCCGGAATCCCGGCCGGAGCTCCACCCTCAACTTCGTTCTTTTTTTAATATAAATTTTTAATCCTTATGTAAGTATCTACAACATTAACAAAAAGAACCATGAAATTCGGGCCCACATCAGATGCACGTCACTGAGTATTCCCACAGACATCAGAAAGATAACGGTAGATCTTACTACGTCCAGAAGGCCACCAATACCTTACGCGCTCCTTCCCGAAGGGTACTGCGATTTACAACAGAAATAGCATTTAGAAAACATGGTACATCAGTCATTTTTCGTTCAATTATGATGATCATTATAGCCTGAATTTACAATAGAGCAAACAGAATGGGACCTCTTTTCTACACTACAGTAACTGAATTTATGTTATCAGTAGGGCTAGGATAATTACACATTTTGCATATTGCATATGTAAATACATATTTAAGGATTTTTAACGTAAAATGAATATTTCATATGCAGGTGCATTATGTTCAATAATAAATTGGGGATCATATTTCTGTACGCATACCAACACCGAGAATACAATTATTACTTTTCTTCTTGTTTGTCTTTTCTTTGCCTTTTTTCTTCCATTTTTTCCTGGTTTTTATGAAATGTAGTAACTAGCCCATTGTCATCTCAGCAATCAACTAAGCAACACCTGCAAGTTTCTTATCGCTTGTACGCCTATTTTCCCCTCCCCTCCAGTCTACCTTGCGCGGGTGCAAAAAGCGACAACCACTTTGTAATTTTCAATCAGACACTTTTCAGAAGAACAATGGTGAGTTAAGAATTACTGATTGCTTGCTGCCAGTGTTGTGAAGTGTCTGTCATGAAGAGTTACTATAAGAGAGTGGTTCCCAGAAAAGACGGGAAGCTGAAAAGAAAAAAATGAAGTTGTGTGCCTCGGATCCGAAGCAAATGAAGTTGTCATTTCCAAATTCCACTGCCCAAGAACATGAAGATCCACATGTGTCAGCGACATATGCCGAAGGTATATAACAACAAATAAAATATTTTTATATACAGCAAACTCCCGATTATCCGTGTGCGTATTATCCTGTTTGCTGATTATCCGTTCCGAGTTCGGTGTTATTTTTAAAATAGAAAAAAAATAATTAGTTTTGAAGTATTCACTTATAGTAAGAACATTTTTTTCTTTTAATGGGTTTTCAAGGGTTATTTTGTCGGAGTCACTGAGATGAATATTGACACTTTTAATGTTCAAGTTTCCCCACCCCCTGGAAGCGGGAGAGGGTGACAAAAATAATCGTAAACGACCAATATTAATGTTGAATCCATAGGGTAAGGACCCACTAACTTGTAGTATAATTGTTACAAGATACATCGCAGATCTCATTCATCAAAACGGGAGCAGGAACTGTTTCCGGAACAGGAACTGTTTGTAAATAATTCAGATTCTTTTTTCGCTTTTTCTTCCTCTTTTTCAAGTCATACGTATCAGATGCTGTTGCGACACATTGTCATTGATTTACTAATCGCTATTGCTATCTTGTTGGGCTAGGCACTTTCAGCTTTTGAGCCAGTCAAAGTGACAATATTAATCTCAGTGATTACAAAAATTATGGATTTGACACTAATATTGGTAGTTTTCGATTATTAAATTTTAAAATGACACACCATTCCCATGTTTTTCTTATGGAGACTTTCCACCCCCATATCTCAGCCCAGGGGTGACTAGAGACCTGGAACCGGCTATTTGGAACATGTCTCCGATAGCTTTAAAACATGTTAGAATTCATGATCCTATCTATAGTGAACACGTTAGGGTAGGTGTCCCAAATATCGCCCCTGTTCCTAATATCGCCTATGTGTGTTTCCAAGCTACTATTGTATTTGCAGCATCTATGAGTTTATGTGGTTATCGTAAAGGTCTGGGGCTTTGTGAAACGTAGCTTTAGCGGGAGCTTCCTATCAGTTATAGCAAATACAATATGGCGTCTGAAGATTTTTGAGGTTGTGAAGAACATTTTTTGGCCTCTAATCACTCCAGGAAATGACCAGGTAAATGTTTCCAAATCCTAATTTTGTGTAGATCACTTGAAAGTACATTATATTAGGATTATAAAGGTGTTATTGATTTCGGAATAAAGCTGTGTTTATTGAATAGTGTTTCTTATATATTTCTTATTACGTATTCTAAACAATGTTTTCATTAAAAATATTTCGTTTTTAAACATAACTGCATATGTGATCAGGAAAATTATAATTGATATGGGAAAACCATTGTTTTGTTTTGTATCCTGAACACCAAAAAAGTGGTTTTTGGAATAATGTATTTCTATCTTCGGTTATTTATGTTGCTTCTACAACTAAACGCTAAATTTGTCGAACTAAAATAGTTATTGTCTGTCCGTCACTTGAAAGTAGTATGAATTAAATGATTTTGTGGGAGAAACAATGATCTATCATGTTAGTTTCTTGTTGACTGACCTCATTAACGGTGTAGACAATCCCCGCCATCTTTGTACGCACTTTCCGTTGATTTACATGGGAATTGTTTTACTCGTCTTATATCTCTCAGGAGCGTAATTTTTCAATTCTGTTTTCGCCCAGTTTCTCGTCATGTTATCTTGGATTCGTGCTATTTTGTAGAAATGCATATTTTACACACGAACACTGTAATTTCCCCTTGACATATTGTGATTTATATAGCAAAGATTTAATAATGCATTATACTTATATATTTGAAGAAATTTCACAAACCAAAACTATACAAGAGTCAAAATAACTATCAAGAGAAATTCGTGAAAGCTGAACTTCAATATTCTATTTCTGACAGGCATAAAATGAGTAAAACAATTCCCGTGTAAATCAATGGAAAGTGCGTACCAGGATGGCGAGGATGATCTACATCGTTAACAACTATTGACTCTGTAGTTTGTATTCCATAAACAAAACATCGGACATTTTAGGGCTCCGGCAAAAGTTTTTGGGACACCAGGACAGAACTCTGAGAAAGGGACGATCCCGTATTTTACGGGATGTATACGACTCCTACCGTGGGGCCCCTAAACTACTCTTCCAGCCGGGGCCGACACTGTATTTGACATTTTTAGTTGGTTTTGATGAATACTTACATTTCCAATATATGAGTATATGTTTATTTGTATTGCATTATTTAGTACTATTTTTTACTTTCTTATAAACATAAGACCGTTTCTTCAATACGCTTTCATTAATAGATTATGTTACAGTTATCAAATTTGGGTCGCAAGTGTGTATATATGTGTGTGTTTTTTTCCACTTTTTGTTTCACTTTGTGTGCTTAAAATTAGACTTCTTTGTATATGCTGAAATAATTAAAGATCTGCTGGAGCACTGAATGGCAACTTTTTAATGAAAAACTCTGCTTTCTTCTCACTGGAAAATAGAGATATTAAATTTGCTTTTGGTATTAACGTGTCGTTATACTTAAGTTTTGTAACCTTCTAATATAAATAAACAAGTTCAAATGTTTAAAGCAGCGCTTCTCACACTCTTTCATCCCACGACCGTCATTTTACCATGCTTTCTAGCCGGCGACTAACAATTATTTTATTTTCTGTATATTTTTTCCTAATTATAGTATCCAAAAACTATTCAACAAATTACATTACCTTTAGTAATGATAAAAACAACAAGCAAAATTAAATACTTGGTTTGAAATTAATTAGTTTCAACCTACAAAATCCTAGTTAAATTTATATTTCCACTTCTCCTCGCGACCCATTTGCACACATACCGCGACCCCCAGGTTGAGAAACCCTGGCTTATAGCTTGTGGAAAATCTGAAAACTACTACTAAGCATAAATAATAATATAATTTTCTTCAGGAAAATCATTGTATTCTGCATGATCTCACTGAGACACATCCTATCCTATGGTGGTTATATTTCAATATAATGATTTTTTTATGATGACTTCAAATTTGGGGAATGCTGAAAGAGAGGCTTTAATTTTTTTGTTACATTATGACAACCGGTACTCAAATTTCCGGTCGTTTTTTAAGAGCCCATTCTTCTCGTAAGTTGGTTTTGTGCTGATAAACAACTATAGAAAAGTTAGTTAGTTTTGCATTTAAGTTTTCTCTTACCAGTAAAAAGTGAGCGAAAGCTTTTTCTCACATTTACTGCTTGAAAGACTTCTTTGCTCTATTTTCAAAAGGCAGCACAAAGCTGTTTAATGTATTGACAATTCCTCGTGTAAGAACGTACACTTCATAATAACCTTTATGTAGATATACACATCATACATAAATGTCTTTATTGACATTTTCGGGAACAAACAAAGGTAGTCTTTACTTCGCTTTTCTTTTTGTAGTAAAACACAATAAACCAGCTTTTATCTAGCTTAACTCGTTGCCTTGTCTTTCAATCGACTGCGTTCTTCTTTTGTTTTTAGGTGAGGCATGCCACTTCCATGCGTGATCCAACTTCTTCTGTTCTTCCGAAATAGATCGATTCTTTTGTTTATTATGGTGTGTTTTTTTGTTTTTTTTTTTGTTTTTGCTGATGATAGGTACCTTTGCATGCAAATGTGGGAACATAGAGGTTAGTGACCGCCCAGATCTCAACTTTATTTTTTTGTTATTGTAGTAAGTTGTAACTGTCACCAGACACACAAGTATCATATATATACCCGCAATGTATAATTACATTATATTAATTGTAGTATTAGACCTAAAGGAAAATATAATGTGAATAAATAACGAAATAACACTGTTTCTCTCCAAGATAAATAGGCAAAGAGGTATTAATAAATCAATTAATGAAACTAGTATCCAATACATCAATAGTGTTCATATCAATAGCATGGGACGAATTAAATTAAATTAAATTAAATTAAACACTCAAGTTCTAAGTAGTGGCACATTGTCTTTACACTATTATTTATTCCTACATTCAAGTATATAAATTCCACATAACTATTATAATGAATCGGCTTGTAGTTTATTAATAATTAATCATAAGTGTTAATTACTAGAAAGGCTATAGATGGACCATGACGCTTGCGCAAACAAAAGGGAATCATGAGTGGTGTATACATTCTTATTTTAATGTGTATTGTTCTGGTTCTTTGCAGTATATTTTTTGTTAGTTTTTTAAGTGTATTCAGTGCTATTCCGTTATAATATAATTGTGATATTTATTGTCCTATTGCAGTAGTTGCTATAACGACATTGTTTTACATCTTTATATTACACAACGAAGTTCACTCATCAAATTAATTATAGATTCAACCAATAGATAAGTGAATATTCTTCTATGAATTGAATCTTGTTGAGTCGTCTACTTTAGTATATTTATTCTTCTGAAGGATCATTCTTAGTTAGTCTGAACTCATACATTTCACACTAGTTGGAATTGGTCAGTTCCCTGCCGGATGAATATTAAGGCTCTAACTTACGTTGAGTAAAACATAAAACTCATCTCTAATCTATTTCAGTTTTGCAGGAAAGTGTTATATTCATGAGAAAACCTGTCTATTCAGATAATAATAATTTATACGAAGGTAGTTTTGCAAGATGGTTTTGTTTCCTATTAGCTCTATTTGAAGGTAGGATTAGTTTACTAGAAAACAAATAAAAAAATTCCAAGATACATGGAGTCAAACACAGCAAAAACTATATAAAAGTCGTCAGAAACTAGGCAGCTTTTCTCTCTAAGGAGGAACAAAAGAAACGTTTGGACAAAAGAAGATATTGACTAAATGTGACTGGGTACAACACAACATAAGTACCAATAATCTGATAAAACTCTTACATATATAAAGTTTCTCTATACTGTTAGATGATATTGAAAGATTTCGGTTTATGTGAAGGCTCTTTTGTGTTTTTGTTCCAACAAAATGCAGCACTGTACTCTCTGTTCTAGAGTGTGAGGTTTTCCCCGACAACCTCTCATCTATTGATTCTGTATTAAGTTACTTGCTAGCTGTTCGTAAATATCACACGCGTTTCTGAAGAAACTGTAATCTTTCTTAACCACCTGATTTGAGATATTTCCGTTTAAATTTATATAAATATAAAAACGGTAGATAGGTTCATGAATTCAGAGCAAACTTGCGCATTGTATTAAATAAAAAAACAATAAAAAAGCTTTTCAAAGATATACTTTTCTTAAACAAATCATACTAAAAAGTAAAAAAAATTGTTTATGTATGACTAAAAACAAAAGGACGCGCTCTCATATACAGGCACTTTATAAATTCTTGAATTAGCGCGCACCATGCTTTTCTTTTTAGTCGTGAATAAACAAAATTATTTTTTTACTTTTTAGTACGAATTGTTTAAGAAAAGTATGTCTTTAAAATGTTTTTATTAGTTTTTTCGAGTTATTTAGGTGTTCGGATACTTTTTCTCAAAGTAATGTTTTGTGACCCAAATCCTAAAGCGGTCAAACGCAACTTCGTTGCTGGCTAGTATTTATTTTAGGATAAAGAAGTCAGTATTAAAAACAGTAAAATATGTTTTTTAAATATATAAATATTAGACGAACAGATGGAAGGTGGACGACAAATGTACTACAATGGATTCCTAGAGAAAAGAAACGACCGAGACGACGTCCAAATGTAAGATGGGTAGATGAAATCAAGCGTTTTTCAGGAGCTACATGGATGAGGATATCAGGAGACCGAGATATGTGGAAAGAAAAGGGGGAGGCCTTCATCCAGCAGTGGATAGAAAACGGCTGAATATGATGATGATGATAGAATATATGAAAATAACAATGGAATATTGTATTGCCACCCGACTTACGTCGCTGTGCAAAATGTCATCATTATATGACGTCGGGAAATGAGTTAAATTAACGTTGCAAGATTTGAGGACACCACGAGCGATTAAATATTTGAACTATCAAATGATTTTCAACACTTTCTACAGGGTACTATTTCAATTGTAATCCTGTTAACTTTCTAATGTGTGATACTGTATTTTGTTTTCTCAGAATTTGCTTTTGAAAATTGATAAAGATATTTTTATACACTATTATTTTACACCTCATTTCTATTTTACTATATCAAATTGTTAATATGTATAAACTAATTTATGTATAGCACAATTTTTAAGCATATTTTTCTGAAACGTTCTTAGTTTTGTGCCTTGAGATGTGTAAATAATATTTACAATATGTTCGAGGAAAATCTACTATTTGTTCATATCTGTGCCAAATGATTTTTTTTATATAATGCGAAAAATGACAAATTTATTCCATTCTTCGTAACTAAGTTAGTTACATAAACAGGAAATCACCGTGTCAGACGAATCCTGCGACTCTCCACTAACATATTTAGTGTGTTCCTAGGCTATCGAAATTATCTATGTCTACCCACTAATTTGTGTGAAAAATATACAAAACTATTTAAATAGTGATGAGAGACGGAAACGCATATAAGAATTCATAAAACGTTAGAATATTTGAGGTGAACAAATATTTTTTTTATTCAACTTAATATCCGTTACTACTGTAAATTTAATATGTTCGATTTAATTAGTAAATAAGATGTATCAACATTCTTATTTAAGTGAAGTAAGCTTTTGTAAATTGTATTTTGTAGGGCCATTCTAGTATCTTTTGACTTCGGCCTGTCAAAATCCACAAACATCTATGCCTCAGGCAGGATTCGAACCCATGATTTTGGAGACGTTGGCCTAACGCCTCAGACCAAATGACTACCTCGGTCGGTTGTAACTTAAGTCTTGTAACCCAAGTAAAGTGTTAAAAAGGAGTACTTTCCATTGGAAAAAAGTAATTTGTGCTGTTATAAATATTTATTCTTCTCGCTGCCAGTGTCTATTGTTTCCCCATTTATATGTAAAAAGAATGAAACTTGCTTCTCATGACCCATAAGAATAGCATCAATTCCAATGTACTCCTTAGAGATTTTCATGCGATGGCTGTAACTCTACACCTCCATTGCAATTCGAGTTTGAGTTAAATTGTGGTACTCGAGGGAGAAAGAGTTAATCCATCTGCCAGCGGGTTTCCTTTTCTTCGCTTTCCGTAAAGAAAAAAAGACTAGCTGCGAGGGTTGCAAATCAACTTGTGTTTTCTTCTTCTTTCGTATTCTTTTTTTTTAACGCTGTTGTTGGTGGAAGGGACTTTTGTTTTCCTCTTATTTCTTCTTTACATTCTTTATTGTTATTCCCGTAGCTGAAGGAATGAGAGCAAGTGAAATGCAGAGGGTTGGAGTGGGAAAGTTAACACTGTCAGAAATATAAACCTTCCTTTTGTTTATTTGAGTAAAGAAGATAAAATTCCAGAGAAGTTTGAAAGTTTTATAAGGACTTTCTGGGTGAGTTTGTCAATTATAATGGCAACTGGAGAAAAATCTCTCTGTAAAACTATCAACTTATTTTCTTTTTGAGAATGGAACAAAGTGAAGTGGAATATACATTTTGAATTTGACAAGAAATAAGAAAATGAACAATTTGAAAATAACTTATTTTTAAAAATTCAATTGTTCTACTTTGAAATTTAATAATTTAAATGAGAAGGCATTAATTTTACAATTTGAATACATGTTTCGTAGTACTTCTTTTGTTTCAGTTACTGACGTTTTGATAATAATATTAACTATTCTTGTGTTCTAATGATTTCTTGAATTAACAGTGCTCACTCTAAATGAAATCGTTATGAGAGAACACTAATTTAAAACAAAAATGTGAACAATTCCTGAAGAAATGTTGTTTTATTAATATATCTTCAAAAATTAATTTAAATATGGCCGACTTTTCAGGAGTGCCGCTAAAAATAACATTTAATCATAAAATCTAAACCAATGACTGGTAGAAAATAAAACTTGATTAAATTTGACCAAAGACAAGTGGCTCAACTATACTGAAAAATAATTTGTTAAAAATATGTGTGTGTGTGTGTTTTTTTTTTAAAGGAAATGGGGTTCAAACATGATGAACCTTTTGAAAAGAACCTATTTCCCGTTATTGTTACAGTGAAAGTAGCAGTCCGAAAATCTTTTAAAGGTATTTTTGCGATAAAGAAGCTAAAAGTGGTTACTGAACGTTTGCAAACAGCAAGTACATACTTTGTTACGGAAGAGACTAAAAAAATTCCAAAATATCGGAATTGTCGAATTTTCCTGTACAAATCGCATGGGAGTACGCTTTTGTCATTACAAACTATGCATAAATATATGTCATGAACAAATAAATTACTTCTTTATATTACTTCTTCTTATAAATTACTCCTTAATTAGTTACTACGATTTGTCAAAAGTAGTACAGCATACACGTTTTGACTTTCAAGAATTATCAATAATAAACTTTAGGAAGGAATATTTCAGTATACATTTTTTGGGGCGGAGGAGGAAATGAAAAACAAAACGGATCTCTTAAATTTCCATAAAGAGCTTATAGAACAAATATTACCAAAATCTATGACTTGACGGGTACGATTTTTTCTTGAACTTCCTGTATTGAGATGGAAAGTGTCGGGAGTATGTTCTATTACAGACGTCCGAAATTGAATTTTTGCAGGCGGACCGAGCAATTATCGTTATGTCCCTGCTGGACATAGTAATTATAAATATTAATAAGCTCGAGTATAATGCAGAAGGAGATTATCAACATCTAAATGATACATGATTTGGTTCATTCATCGAATAGTGTAGACGTATCCTGGAAAGTATGTTAAGTCCTCAACATAAGAAGAGAGAGACTTCTTTTAAGAGATACAAAACCCATATCTACATTTTGGACGTTCTTTGATTAAGAAATGACATTAAATTTAATTTATTTGAGATAAATAGCGTCGGATTTAGAGGGTCATAAATTAAATCCGTATTTTGCAAGAAAATTTATGACTACCACATTGATAAACGTACGCACTTTAAATAAAGATACAGTAGTTGCTGTTCAAAGTGTCTGCTGTACAACACATTTGATACAAGCCTATTTCCTAATAGTTCCTTTTGTTTCAAACATACACATTGATTAAAAAGAAGTGATAAAAGCAACAACAGAAATCTCGTGTTCATTGAATGATGTGCGACAAATAAACCATTTCTTATTTTCTGCTTCGTGCGATAGGTCGTAACGGTTGATCGTAGAACATGAATCATGAATCTTTTCAGCTCAAGGTCAACAGTTTGAACACACGATGTAAATGTGGTAAGAACTGTTATTAAATATATGAGCTCGGAAAAGTAACCAAAAACTTTCACTTCGTTATAAATAGACGAAGGGTGAGCCATCTTGCCTGCTACAATGTAGTGTGAACGATCTCGGAGAAAGTTGGTAATTTCCAAGAACTATGAAATCACGTACCATGCTTGAGGAGGAGTTGATGTAATCGCACTAACGTGCGTGACAACTGGCTGGAAACATTCAAAATCTCAATTTGAAAACGCAATTTCCTTTGGCATGCAGAGATTGACTGGAATTTTTCTTTGTTTGTTTCTACGACGCAGAAGCAAAATTTGTATGTAATGTTAAAAACAAATCTGTTTTTATTATATATATATATTTTTAATTAAGAGCCGTCGGGCACTGTTCGTGGGATGACGTCATATCACGTGTGATATTAGTTCACGATTAAATGCTTTACTTTGGAAGTGCAGAAAATTGGGTATGAAATCTTTTAAAATTAACATAATGAGATACACGTAAAACTTCTGAAGATGTTGACCTACCACAATGTTTTGCGCATAAAGCATATTATCTGTGAGAAAGTAACGTTTCATGTTTGGGGTAAAATCATTGGGGCATGGTCAATTATTTCATGATGGACTTTAAAGAATTTGAGCCTTTACATCTGCGGTGGGTGGAGCAACTAAACGTTTACTATTCGTGTGGTAGTTATGTTTGCTGTAGTTGAATATCCAGAAACAACTGGCTGAATATCCATTGAAATTAAAAGTTCTACAGTCAATAAATAATAGAACTACAGCAAATTGAATTTGTCATAAAATGTTCTGAATTTAATGTACTTTGACAACTTCTGTCTGTTTGATAGGAAGGTACTATATGATTAAATATTTGAGATATCGCATTGTACAGACGTTGGGAAATATGAACATACTTGGCTACAATTTAACTTAAAGCGAGTAATTAAGCTGAGCGTTATCACAAATAAAACAGTATATGGACAACCAGTGATGCGGGATACGTCTGCTATTGTCGATTACATTTAAAACGGTATAAAATGAATCTATCCTGAACCACCAGCTTGCAAATTCATGTAAAAAACATTTATGCAGGACGAACATATTTATGTGAACATTTTAAAATACATCCAATTGAAATGTAGGCAGAGTAGAATATCACATGTTATTAAGGGTAGTCAAATAAAACCAGGACAGACGTCAAAAAGTATCCTTGAAGAAGCTTCTGGGCTGCCGATGGAACCATCTCTTTACCCAGTCCTAAACGTTGTCGTTCAATGGAAACCGATGCCTACGACTCTTCAGCTCTCGGAAAATGTGGAAATCGTGACCCGTCGTTTTTCTTTTATGGAATAAGACCATCCATTCGAGCAACGGTATCAGGAGTAATTACACGATTGACCTGTCCTGAGGCACGTTATGCAGTGACGCACGTCCTCCCGGAATCTCTTATGCCACTCCAGAACACGTGAACGTGACATGCTGTGTCCGTACACAGCAAACATGGAACGATTAATTTTTCGTCCACCAACTTCCTTAGTAGACAAAAAGCAAACCATATCTCTGTTCTTTACTCGTCTTCATTTCTGATGTTGGATGAACACACGAATCGCTAACCTTACTTCGAGCGCCATAAACAAACGACTGGTGTACAAGTCAGGGATGTTCTAATACAACACACTTGGTGCAAGTACAAGCTGTCAATGTGCTTCCAGACTTTCCAGCCGATGACAGTATCGTTATCAAACTCCAGTGTTCCCAAATCGCTCCAGGGATACCAGTATTAACATTTTTGAAGATACTTTTGAGGTAATAAATATTCTATGACATTTTTGGGCGAATGATATCCTTTCATCGTATGTCTGTTTGATCATTATGTAAATCCATACATTTCCACCAATTTACTTCAAATTTACCATAGCTTCCGTTTTGAGCGAGGATATAATATATGCGTATGTTACTATAATTTTAATTCAATTACGGTCTCCATGGTAACAGGTCAAACTCATATTCGAACATCATGCGATAACGATTGAACCAATTGCAACAAACTTGTTACGTTGATGGTGAAGGTCATTACTCTCAAGATGATAAGTACGTTAAAGCAGCAGCAGCAGCAGCAGCAGCAGCAGCAGTAGTAGTAGTAGTAGTAGTAGAAGATAATGTAATCGTGGTAGTAGTAGAAAAAGGCGGAGGAGAAGAAGAAACTGTAATAGTAGTAGTAGTACCGAAGTGGTAAAAATAGTGGAAACTATTTAGATGTCCGTCTCTTAAACGTTGCATTCAAATTTATATCGACAATTAAGCACTTATATAACATGTATGTATAGTTATTAATACTATTTGCACTAAAATCTTGTGTATGTGGGAGAATTAGATATTTGTACGGAAAAAGTGGTAGATTAAAATACAATTTCTACTTTTAGAAAACAAAGATCAAGTATTATTTTTTTTCTCACAAGGGAAGTACCCCAGCTTGAACTGCTAGACCCGAGTAAAAATTGGTTGAAATTTGTTTGCTTGATCACCCGTCAAATTGATTTGTCTATAAAATTCCGCATGTTTTTATTAGCAATGTTTGAATGATATGAAGCACAACGTCGCTAAAGAAACAATACCAACGTTTCCGGCAAGTAGATTAACACGAGACATAAAGGTATGTGGAAAGTAGTTATTATTGTATAATGATTTGATAATAATAATAAAAAAAAAAACTACAAGGAATTTTTGCTTTAAACGATATACATATATTAACACATTCAGTGCGTACAGAATCCATTTGTCCCAAATCATAAGATGCTCTATTGTGACATTTGAGTTCCTTATTCGTCATCAAAATACAAATGTGGAGTTTCAATGAAGCGATTAAAGCACAACGGAACGAAACAGTATGCACACTTGACAATGGCATCATGTTGACATGCTACAGCGTCACTGGTGTATCCTCCACTCGATAATAACATTTTTACAATCAGGTCTACACATGGGGTTAATTGGCTTCATCCCACTCATGCCTGCCATTGCACTGACCTACCGGACACCGCACAATAATGTAGCTTGTTCTGCCTGTTCAGTGAAACTAGTATGCTGACCTTAGATAGAACGGACACACACGTAGTTTTACATATGAATGGGTTTGGTAGGGATTGGGACATGCTTAAGAGGGTTCCTCTCTCTAACCCTCCCATTTTTAACATTTTTAAAAATATTTCAAAAGCTAAGAGTATTATCAAAAATGTAAATTCATAGCGCACTGGAACTTATGAATTACTATGGAATGCAACGGACAGCGATCTCGAGATCGTGTCCATTGACGAGTCATACGTTTTCAAAGATTATGACGTCATTATTTAATTTAAGTTTGAGTACTTATCAATCAACAAGATTTCGAGATCGCTGTCCGTTGCATTCATAGTAATTTGTAAGTTCTAGTGCGCTATGAATTTATATTTTTGATAGTACTCTTCTTAGTTTTTGAAATATTTTGAAAAATGTTTAAAATGGAGGGACTGGAGCGAGGAGCCTAGTTCTATTTTAAACACGTCCCCAGTCGGTTTTAGCCGTCCGAGCTAGGGTACTTCCCTGGTCTGTATAATCTCTTCGTAAACCGGGATTACTTGAGAAGACATTTTATTGTGCTGCTCGCTTGAGTTCATCATCGGTGAAGAAACATTGACCAACAAGGAACTTCTTCAGATGGAAGAACGGATAAAATTCATTTCGCGCAAGGACTGCCTGATCTTTTTTTATTTTTTTAAATACCTAATGACGTGATGAGAACTTCAATTTTGATTGTAGATATCACAAATCTGTCAGTCGATTTCAGGTTTCTTATTTTAAAGAAATGGGTAAGAGGTCGTAATTCATTTAAAAGTCTCTATGAACTCAACTGAGCAATGCAGAAGTGGCCGGAATTTTTACAGCCGACTCTGTCCTATGGATACAGATAGAAGGCTTGTGTTAGTTATAATAAATATTTCAGCAATCAGCGACATTACAACTAGAATTTTCAAATGAAAGGAGCTGCTCCCACTATTTTAACAGAAAAGTGAGAGTCATCTCTAGTTGTGTTCTTTCACAACGCTCCTCGATTAGCCTACTACAGATGACGACGTCAATCTTCCTTCGTGGTAACCCATTTGCCAAGTCGCTTACCTTGCGATTTTTGTCTTTTGGGGGGTTTGTTAAAGATACTATTTACGTATAATCATTAGTCGCATCCCTCCCGAACCTTCGTGGCTAAATCAGATGTGCACTGCTAACACCGATAACAGATAACACCGGACAGGCGTCGTTAGGCATGGAAGAAATCTGATTACTATGTGAATACCTACAGTGTAACTAAGAGTGCATACGTTGTAGGACTGTGAGGAACGCATATATAATTTGAACGGTCACTCTTCTTAGTGATGCTAGATATGAGGAGTCCAGAACGTAAGGGATACAAGTGACATTGACGAATAAACAAAGAGGTAATCCTCCACATACTATATAGTCCTCCACTCACTCACTCATCACAATTCCCAGGCCAAACTACTGGAGCTAGAAACACCAAATTTGGTATGAAAGTGTATGACTAAGAAAATCCGACATTTTGTAGGTAAAGATATGTAGGTAAAGGAAAGAAAATCCGACATTTTGAAAAAGTCGCCAACTTGGATCCAAAATGGCCGCCAAACTCATTATTGTATAGAATACACAGTCTAAACCGCTGGGGCTACTGAAATGAAATTTGGTATGAAGGTACATTATCAATATTAGGTTAAGAAAATATTACAAAATGTTGAAAACGTCGTCATGTTGAATCAAAAATTGGGGACCCCAACAATTCATTTTCCACATCGTTTGAGCTAGAGATACGAAATTTGGCATAAAGTTGTATATCACGAGTAAACCCATTTTTCAAAGCACTGAAGCTTGAGAAACGAAAATTGGTATGAGGGTGTATCATCACGAGTAGGTTACAATAAATGAGGCAAACATCCCATATGGGGGCCCAATCCCCCAAAGAGATTCTGGTTACGATAAAGGTGGCGCAGCACCCAAAACTCCCAAAGCTGGGGGCGCAGCGCACCTAGCGAAGCAAAGCTAGTATTTTATATACCATCCCAAATATATGTGACAGAAAACTGACATATTTTGTTTAAAAAAAACCTTGTACCTTAAACAAAAACTGACAAATTTGTGCACATCTATTTCGGGTTATATATAAAAGATTACCCCGAACTTTTATATTCGTCGATTGTCACTTGGTTTCTGGAGTCGACAAATAATATAATGTGCTTTCGAAACTTCAGCATTCTTTTGTGAATTCAGGGTGTTAAAAATACAATCATGTAGAGTACTTTTTTAAAAAATTAAAATTGTTGCAAGAGTTTTTTCCCTTCCAGAATGACATTCTCATGTTTTATACAAGGTATTCCTTTTTCTCTCTCTGGATGTATTTTTCCGTTGCCAACGTTTGTAAAAAAAAGAAATAGAAACCTTAGCTTTTATTGATATTCCTCTTAACGGTTGCTTCTTTCCTACTGATGTATGTGCAAAGCCTGGTTTTCAAAATAAATCTTTTAATGTTGCCATGACTTCTGTTTCCGTTTTCATTCTCACCGTCAGTAATGACGTCAACTGCGCTTCTTTAGTACATTGATTTAAGCATTCTTATATAAAATTATCCTTTTATTTTATCGAAGTTATATTTTGAGTCTAGACTATTCATTCATAACCGCTTCTTACATAATGATGAACGAGGACAGGGAAGATAAGGAAAAGGTGTCGAGCGATCGTAACTCAGTTGGTAGAGCGATAGCTTATTATTTGGAAGGTCCTGGGAACGACCCTAGCGAACACCTATCCTGTCTCAGGTTTTCCAGGGTTTAACCAGGCAAATGCCGCGATGATGCCTAGAAAGTAGACATAATTTTCAAGGTCTTACATCTGGGAAGCATTAATAATCATAATGATGATCACACCACCACCACAACTACCGGTACAATAACAACAACAACTACTACTACCGTCAAAGACGGCTAAGATGGGAATGCCATGTATCATGGATGGGGAAAACAAAGATTATATTCCATTGTGATTGGGAAGCCAGAGGAAGATAAGCCGTTGGGAAGACTCAGAAATCGTTGAGAGGACAATATTAGAAGAGATCTTTGAGAGATGGATGTTTCTGATGAAAACTGGTTTGATCTTGTTCAGGATAGAATCCAATGGGGAACGATTGTCACTGCAGTGTGGAACTTGTGAGTTTTTGAGCCATATAGTTAGCTGTTTAGTTATTGATTACGTTTGTCGTAAAATGTACTTACGAAGAAAGATGATGTATTGAACACCAACACAAAATCAATTAATGGATTAATTAATTAATGTGTTGAGAAACTAAATAGAATGTAAATGAAAACATCAAATGTGTAACAGTTCTGGCTACTTTGTCAATCATGGAAAATAAGAACTCCGTCTCTCTCTCTTACGATTCCCGATAATGATATATCGTTTACAAACCACTGAAAAAAAATACTAACTCAATTAAGCTGATGAAGATATTTCAATTATTTGTGTCAACCTAATAATTTGAAAATGTGTTTAGTGTTTGAAATTTGTGAATTGATTATATGCAGGAAGGTGAATCAATACAGAGCTTAGAAAGTCTCAAGTCAGAAAAGGTGAAGTTGATTATTTTAGGGAATCAAGCAATACACTTGACCAGTTCAGTCCCTTCAAGTTTCGTGGAAATCTCCAGAAATACTGCATACCTAAATTTCATATCAGGAAGATGTGAAACCACTAGCATTAGGAAATTTCTAAAGATGAAAAAAAAAATCAGGGATAAGTTTATACATAATGGAGTAGCGTCTTTAAAAAGAGGAGGAACCGCAGCTATTTACCTATGGTACAAATATTTATTCTAAAAGTTAATTAGCAGTGATTATTTTTGTGTGCAAATTTTCACTAAACGGATTCATACATATAGAGGAGTTGACAAAATAACATTCTATGAAAAATCCTACTGAGTTTGTTTTATTATTCTTATAGAACTCTACATCAGTCTTTCAATATTTCCCTTAAAATTCTTGGCTAAAATCAATCGACTTAATACTGGAGCAAAACAAAGCACGAGAAGTTTATTCAACTTCCGAATGACCTTACTGTCACTGTATAGGTACTTTTCTTTTTATTCACAAGGAAATCTAATGATACCTTTAGGGTATAATTAATAGGGACAAAGGCCAAAGTAAGTCAGATAATGAAGCAGTTATTTTTGAAAAGGAAAGTTGACCACCCTCTTTCTGGAACAATCTCTACGGGTCGATACACAATGAGTCTCTCTCTCTCTCTCTGTCTCCCTCTCTCTCTTGAATGCATACTTGAATTTGCCTGTTTCAAATAAATAAACATTCAGTAGTTTGTCATTATCTAAAACTGGAAGTAAAACCATTGATGCGGACTGTGATAATTTGTATTGCGGTGTAAACTGTTCGTGTACGATATTGAAATAATAATAATAATAATAACACAAATGATAAGGTTGTGGTTTTCATATACTTCCCACCTTCAAGACACTAAAAAACTGCAATACATGAATCTATATCAACAATAAATATAAGATGACTATTGTCTCTACACAGTAGCGGGGCAAGAGGAGGGTGAGCGGGGCCGCCGCCCCGGGCCCCAAGTGTCGAGGGGCCCCCACCGCACCGTGGGATGAAGTAAAAAAAGACTGGGACAAAATACCAAAACTCAAATTTTAAAAAATAAACTCGGAAACCATTTTATGTTGTACTTAAATATCCAATAGACACTAAACTACTTCGTTTGTAATCCTGAAACGCATAATCCTTAGTGGATGTGCGCTCAAAGTTACTTATTTTTTCAACGTTTTCAAAATGCGTTCATGTACATTTTCTGTCTGCAGCTGCCATTGAGGCAAATATTTTTTTTATTTAAAATATAGTAGGTTTTCTAGTTCGGCTACAGTGCAAATCATAACTTTAATGTAGTTGAGAACTATATCCTAACATTCTTGTAATATATATCGAAAACTAACGTAAAAAATGTGGTGATTTTCCCAATTTCATCGAGACACACAAAAAGGCAAAGCGAGACTAACTGTGATTTTTCGCAAGAATCAAGTTTAGGGTAAATACTTTCAGTGGAGCCAACATTTAGCTGCCACTAGCTGCAACATTCTTCGTAAAACACGTTGCGCGCATTAATACATGGCGATGATGCGTATAGAATCTTCACCTTTCCTGAATGAAATATAGCGGAGAAGTGAAGGACTGGTTAACACTAGTAACGAAGTAGTGGAATGGGCTGGAGTGTGAGTTGGTATCAAGAGTGATTGATGGATTAGACTCATTAGAGGCATGGGGGTGGGAATGGGCCCCAAACTATGACTGAAAAAAGGGACATAAATCTTTCAGAAAGGATGATTGCACTTCTGATTAGCCCTGAGCTCTTGTGAAGAAACTGGAAAATTTTCAACCATTTACTAATGCGTATCATGTCTGACATTTTATTACAAATAGCACAAAGGATGTATTTTCCTAGTCGTACTGGCACAGCGTACCTGAAATATTGAAGGCAAGAAATATAATTAACAGTAAACATTGTATATAATTTTGCAAAAGTTAAATATTTGTAAATTACTACGTTCTTCAACATTTTATTCATTCCTGCCAATTTGGCTTAGCACTTAAAAATTTAAAGCGTATAATTGCTAGTCTCTGTTTTTTTCACATATTTATTCCACATTCCATAGTTTACTAATTCCACATTTTTGGTTACGTTTGTTTTGATAAATCAGTAGAGCACTTTGTTGGTGGTCGGTGACGCAATAACTATGCCGTCTCAGGACTCTTACTTGTGCGCTTGACTCTAATCGGATGATTGAAAAGCATGATTGTCCACAAATCTCAATATTTATTTTCATGCATAGATTAAACCAAGTGAAGGATAAGCTCTCTGTCTTGACTAGTGAGTCCTCTGCGAGCCCCACCAATTTCTGGTGGCGCTAGGAATAACGGGGAAGTAGGATATTACGGCCAATATTAGCAGTCTGCGCTCACGATTCTATTCACGAAAGGACCTCAGTCAAGTTCAGTTGCCCCGGACCCCAGTTTGAGTTACACCGCCACTGTCTCTACATGTTTCTTTTCGTTGGTATAATAAATAACATTTAACATATATAACTTTATTTAAAAAATCATTACAAACGTTTTAATTGGAAAAAGAAGTTACATGAATTTCTTTCATCAAGCTTAAATGGAGCGACTTAACTAAATGAAACGTAACGTGTTGTTCGTCACTAGTACACTATAATACGTAATGTGATTTTCCCTATAAAGTTAATTAAAATGTATTGATTGTTCCCAATTAAAGTGAGCTAAAGCGATTTTGAAATGAAAACACAAGTATTTTCTTATACGTGTTAGAAACAGAACTATATGTATATATATTCATTTGTAGACATGAGCCTCCAGCATTGAAACACTTGTCCCACCGTGTAACGAACCTAGTAATGTCACACTCATAAACCGCCATTGGTAGCTGGTTGAGAATGTTTGTGACAGCTGCCTGTACTTCAACTTCTGAAGCAAATCTGCAACCTTTGAGCATCTTCTTGAGTACACGAAACACGTGAAAACCACACGGCTATCAGACATGTATGGTGGGTTCTGTAGGATTTTCTCCTTGAACTTCTGTATAGTTTCCACTATCACATTCACCATATTGGACCCCAGCACTGTCCTGCAACAAGATTTTTCCCTGAGATAATGCACTACGGCTCTTGTGCTTATTGGTTGGCGCAACCTTTGTAGCGTCCTATAATAATGTTCTGCGTTTATAGTCAGCCAATTTTCGATTAAAATCTCGCTACATCACGCTATTCTTCTCTTGAAGACAACATTGCACTATTGCAGTACGGATCGACAAATCAACTCTCGCGCCGCTGCGCATTGCTTCGGAACCTTGCGCAAAATGAAAGCTAAAGGGTGACTATGCTGCCATCTGACTGTACAAAAATATTCGATCTAGAGCAGTGGTTCTCAAACTTCTGTGTCCATGGAGTCCTTTTAACCCAAATACAACGCAGCGGAGCCCCAAAATAATTTATGTACATCGTAAGGGATTATGTTCCCGTAACAACCAATGACCCAAACCTCATGGTCCAATTGGTAACGTTCCAGACTTCGGAGCAGCAATGCGGAGGAACGCGAGTTCAAGCCCTATTGTCGTCTATCCTGACTGAGGTTTATCAGGGTTTTTCTCAGATGGTCAAGCGAATGCCGTGGAGATATCTGAATTAATGCCATGGCCACTGCTTTCCAATGTATAACCTCGTAAGAGTGGTCACGGAAGGACAAAGTTGCAAATTCAGTGACTCAGTCTAGAAAAGAAAATTAAAAAGAAAAACACTTATCCAGTGGGTAAGTTCATTACTGCCAAGGGAAGTATTTGGATTCGAACATGATTTTTTTTTATAAGACTTCGTACGTATTCGTACTCTGATGCTGATTGATAGTGCCTGCAAATTAATTCGACCGTGTAAGGTCACATTTGTCCGCTAGAAAGCGTTAAAGTTTGGAGCAAGTGAAAGACAGCCTAAGCAGCTGCTGCAACGGCTTCCGCAGTTTCAGTTCGAACAGACATTTATTACGCAAAATATATACGTGGATATACCTGACTGTGCTGACAAAAACTGCACAGCCACAATGCCGTGTAACAAATTGTTTGGCAGATATAGGCCAGTAATTGTCCTATATCCTTCGGCAGTCGTCAAAACACTGATAATTACTGTCCCTAGTAAAGAGATACTCCATAATCTTTGTTTGTGTTATGAACAGTGCTTTGAAAAACAATATCACGGTTGCGTAAACTCGTAACCAGATACGAACTATCATCCAGTCGATGTAGCTTGAAAGGAGAAAATGTTTTTGTTGTGACTTTTATCAGAGATGGTTCAGGCACAGAATTTATAATCCAAGAAGCATATTAATCGCCTCAGACGCTGTGTTGATACTAGTTATGTTGAAATTTTATTATTCTTGCAAGTTACATGTCTAACACTCAATCACGTTTTCAAACTGTGAAATAAATACATTATATTGTATTAATCAAACTGGGAGGAGGGGGGGGCTTACAGGGGGCTACGGTAGATTTTGGGGGGCTTCAGTTCAGCCCCGCTATCCCCCATGTAGCGCCGTCCCTGGCATAGGTTACTACTATATTAATCAATAGTTCGCGCGGTTTGTGAGATGAAACATTTTGGATTATAACTCATAGCAGGATAGCTTGTAAAAATGCAAGTTTAAAAATAATTTTGTTTTGTATAGATGAGGATGAGTGATTTATTTAATTGTACACTCGGTGAAAACGCCAAAGCACATGCATTGAAAAAGAGTGTTCCTATGACCCTTGTGTACAGGACGCTAATTTATCTTGTGACTATGGAGAATATTAAAATTTTCTTTTTACCTACGGCATGGGGCATATGTAACGTAATGAATGACTTAATTTCCTTTCATGAGAAAAAAATAATAAAACAATAGTGAACATGGTCGTCTATATGTCACAGGAGGAGGGCCACATATGATCATCACATGTACATGTTTTATGGAAATTACGAAAGAAAGCGGAATCAATAGACGGATTGCGTAGGTTCAGAAATTACAACAGAAGAGAAAGTGGGACATAAATGTGACAATAGCAAGCTGATCTCCCTACCACAGATGCGCTTGTAATAGTTTTTTTTTCTGAATTGTTTTCGACCACTACACTGGGGAACGGAGGAGTGGGTGGGTGTAGGGAGAGACTGAAATTGTTACAGTCTCTGTTTGACGTGAATAAAAGAGACCGCCGCTTCTGCACGTTTTAAAGGTCGGAAGGTCACACACAAACGCAGGCAGGTATCGATCTCATATCCCGTGACACTGCTTCGCGTCACGTGACCGACATAAAGGGGGATTCTATTGAGCTACGACCGGTACCTACATGTCATAGACAAAGGATCACGGAAGAAAAAGCGAACAAAAGGAGAAATATGGACAAGATACAACTGTATTGGTTTGTTTGTTCTGTCTCCATGAAGGCTTGGGAATGGGGAAAATCAATTGCATAACATGTTGTTTTGGAAAGTAGGTATCTGTTCCCACGTAAAATATGATTGGTTGCTTTCGTTCCATAAGTTAAGTACTACATATCATAACTCACGGCAAGAGTTTGCTGACATCATAATACTACTGAGGTATTGAGATTCAGATTAATTCGAAATATTGAGGTATAGAAGAGCGGTCGCATTCATTTCGTCGACAGATCATCTTGTCGACAAGTCACTTTGTCGACAAGTACGTTTCGTCCACAAGTACGTTTCGTCGACAAGTATGTTTCGTCGGCAGCTCACTTTGTCGACAGGTACGTTTCGTCGACAGCTCACTTTGTCGACAGGTACGTTTCGTTGGCAGCTCACTTTGTCGACTGGTTCGTTTCGTCGACAGCTCATTTTGTCGACTGGTAAGCTTTCTCCAGTAATAATTTTGTCAATATATAAGTCCATCAACAGCTCAAATTTTTGATTGATAATAAATTCCTAGGCCCGTAGGGTCAACCAGGAGGGACTTCTAGCCCATCTGGACTACTTTCGTCTCGATGCAATTTGTTAAACAGTAAGCGATTACGATATTCAAAGTCGATTTTCTCAATAAATCTATTTTGCGGCTTGTTTTCTCCCGTTACTCTTCAAACATTGCATACGTTTAATTATGGCCAGTAGATGGACGTTGTCACTGTTAAATACTAAATAAAGTCGTCGTTTGTCTTTGTTATTATTTCGACAAGTTTTTACTCAATTCTTTAGAGAGTATTTTGCTGTAGTCTCGTAAGCATATTTAAATTTATACTATGGAACCTTGTTTTTCTTTGAAGTGTGTAAATTAAAAAAACTGCTGGAAATGTAATAGAAGAACCTGGTCTTGTAAACCAAGTATAATTATGCAGTAAATATTTTATGTCACATAATGGTATTGTTATATTATGGAGTTTCAAGAGTAAAAAAAAAAACTAAATAAAAATCAAAATTGTACTGCCCCGATGTTAGAAATACAATTAATTATTTTACTCGCGTATTAAATACACACTTTTAAAGCACAACACAACATTTCGACTACGTCGAAACATAAATAACTTCACACACATTCATCAGCACATGCAAACAGAACATGCGGAGATAGCAAGTTCATCCCAAAAGCTGCACTGGTCGTAGAACGGTGGATAAGCATGTAAAAACCCAATATAATCATGTTTCAAAGGGAAAAAACTTCAGAAATGTAAGCTTACACACATTCTGCATTCTCCAACGCCGAGCACAATTCTCATAGGCGATGCAGAAAGAGAACAATAAATCATGCGCACAAAATCATCTCATCGCAGCGCAGAGAAGCGAAAAACAAAAGACACAGAACCTCAGCGATCAAGCACTGTTCAGGACTCGATCAGTTTCAGTGGCCAGCAAAAGCTGTAGAATACTGTAGAATATATGATCATGAGAATGACACACTCCAAAATATATTCAAAAAGCAGGAAACCCATTAAACGATGGATGGATGGATTGGAATCGGCTGGTAGTCGACGTGCAGCTACTTCTAAGCGACGTGAGTTCTGAGTGACTTGATGTATAACAGAAGAAAATAAACGGGTTAAATAAATTTCTAGTAAACGCAGTGACGAATGAGTGAATACGTGTAAATTGTCCTTAATTTTAAATTTGTAAGTAATTTTAAAGCATTTAGGTAGCTTTGGCTCATGCTGTATGGATGAAGATGCTAGCGAATAAGTGGAATGAAGAAATTGGGAGAAAACAGGATCACCTGGAGAAAACCCACGCACACGGTGTTTATCCAGCACAAGCCCCACATGGTACGAGCCGGGATCGAACTGAGGATCCTAAGCACCAGAGGTAAGCGGCCTACCACTGAACCACTGCAGCACTTGATTGTCCTTAATGTTCAAATAGAGAAGTCAAAGTGATGTCCGATTTCTAATATATTACGTTTTAAATATATGATTAGATCTTGACTGCGGAAACTCTAATAAGTATTATTCTGTCTTTCCCCTCCAAGATTTTTTTGAAATGACGCCACTGGCACAAATCCTGGACAGGACACTGGAGACTTTTCTTCAATGCTTCCTCGTCTGACGCTCTCAGGTGCACTCAGCCTTCTATCAATTGAGTATCACAGTGTCCTTAGTTTTCCTGGGCACCTTGTGAGATAAAGGCAGTCGAGCGTGAGACTGAACACCCCACATGATTTCGTGCCACTGCCCCCACATTTCACAAGTGCTGTTCATGGAACCTGCGCATCGCACACTGGATACTTTTACCTCTTACCTAAATCCATAAAATTCTAATTCTGAATGTGTATGTGATATAGGCCCTAAGTGCGAGCATTTTTAAATTCCTACCAGTTTCTTCAGTAGATTTTAACCAACTAAATAAATGACTTCCGCCTGTCTTGAGCCTATAATATATTAAGTTCTTAGAATCCATAAATCTCCTTGTCCCATTCGGTATTCGCATACACTACCTGGTAGACTCTGCCTTATCGCCTTAGACTGCGAAACAGTTACGGGAGACTATAGATTCATTAAACATTTTAGAGTAGTTCTTGCTCACCAGAAAGACAGTATCGGTATGCTTGCTCTGGGATATGGAGAACAAGGCTCTCGACCTACCACTTGATAATCAAACTCCCTTTCTGGGAAATCCTTGTTCACAAAAGCTAGTGGGCAGAACAAATAAGATTTTGTGCTTCGCAGATGTCGACAACAAATCAGACGTCGGACTAGATGTGATGATCTCAGTGTAATAAACAATCCGAACAAAAACACCAGAGGTGCAAAAAGTGGAGCCAAGTTCTTTAGCCCTAAAAAGGTGTGAAATGGGAGACGGATGAGCCAAGTTCCTTGGTGACA
>JAGDQP010006129.1:59818-74166 GCA_022664845.1 Lepisma saccharinum | reverse complement strand
ACTTATACCCAAGCAAAGGTCATCGATTCAGTAAGAATCGACTTTAACAAAGGTCTCAGGGACACGAGAGGCGGCAGTAGCCTCCCTTTCTAATTCTCCCAAATTAAATTCCTAACCTTAAAAGTAAAAAATCATGAGATAGAACGATCAATAGAATTTCAGAAAAATCCCTCTTGCGCAAACAGATTCATTTCTCGTTCCGTATCACCTACTTTCGGTGGGGGGGTGGGGGGTGGAGTGTAAGTTACTAAATTTAAAGATATTTCTCAGCAACGTCGTCGATCGGTAAGAATCGACTTTAGCAAAGGACTCAGGGACACGAGAGGCGGCAGTAGCCTCCCTTTCTAATACTCCCAATTTTAATTCCCCTTAAAATTAAAATCTGGCAGAATTCCGGGACGGTCGCGGCAGCAAAACTAAGGATGTCCCAACAAATAATTCACAAATTATTGAATTCCCGTATTCCCATCAAATCAGAATCCGGACATCACGAAAGAATTAAACCCGAATTAAACGGGAATCGAACCCAGAACCAGTGAGTCCCTCCAAAATCTAAGCAGTAATGTTCATACTATACCTCTACTGCGTGTCTGCCGTATTCTCTATCTCCGAGAATTTCCATCACGGCTGCTCACTGGTCTCGAGCAACGCCCCCCGATGCTGCTCGTCCGAAGACAAAATTTACTCTGAGAACTGCGATCTCCCCCACATCCTATTTAAAGCTTATATAGTTCCCTGACGCAAACAGCCCACTGACCTGCTGGCTACCAAAGGAGAGGATACAAAGGTAGCTCAGCCAACAACAAACAACCGGCGCAAAAATAGCTATTCACTCCCTCAGACCTTCTTTTTTTGTACCATGAAAAAAAAAATATAAAGAAAGAATATAAAGAATCTGGCCGAGGAGAAATATGCTGGCTCCCTGCTTTTATCGACTTTCTCCTGGTTCAGCTGAAAGATACTTTGAGAAGTACATACAAATATTTTAAATGATTACAGAAACTGAGTACATAAGAATTTGAATATAGAATAACAAAATATTAATATGATAAAACACCTAATATGTCCCGGCCGGGCTTTTTTCCTAAAATACCATTTACCTTCTTAGCATATATGCATAACAATATAATTAGTAATATATTACACGTTAAATGAATTACTACAATACATAAAATTTATTTACACATTTGTTGATGGAAATAGGGTGTTGCGGTACACTGTGCCACAACAGTATAAAACGGTAAATTTTAAAGAAAACAATGTTTTATTGCCCATCCGTTTTCTGATGCACATGAGAAATTTTGCAGCTGTAGGGAACCTACATGATTTCGAAATGTTAATTGTCGCTAGAAAGTTAAAGACCCATATAAATATTGTTAACTGGCATAATTCTTTTGCCTACATTCGTTTGGAAAGGGAGCAATTGAGTTCGTTTTGGTGTTATAGTTGATATTGTTTGGAAGCTAAACTTCGATTTACTTTTTATTGTATTAAAAGTAAGTATCTAACTATTTTCTAATCATTTTTATATTTTATTATATCTTGAAGTGTATATTATCAACCTTTTACCTTTGCTACATCATACTTATTATTATTGAGAATCACAAAGATCCACCCCTGGCAGGATTCGAATCTGGGATCGCTTCTTTCATTTTGATTTTTGAATTTTTTGTAGATCCTATAGTAATTGTAGTTGAATGTCGTCTCTTAACAGTTCTGATTAAAGTTACTTATGGCATATAGGACTGAAATCGGAATAAGGTAAGAGGAGAGGATATTGGAAAGGGACCTTAATGGATTTTGTGCTTAATTGATATAATATGATAATACAGAATTCGTGCACTTAACCTCTTTAGAAAAAATTCTTACCGACGCCAGGAATTGAACTGAGGACTGTCTAATTTGAGACGCCATGGCAACACAAGAATTTAAATAAAATATCGTTTTTGTTGAAGAATTGCATTACGTTGTGTGCTGTCAGTCAATAGAATTGCCTTTGAATGTGATGCGCCAAGGTTAAATAATATATTGATGCTTGCTAAATTATTAAAAAATCAAAATCATGGATATTCCGCGCGAAGTCAGGTTTTAACGTAAACCTCTGAGACCTAGGTGAACTAATAATGATTTACTAGTGCTTTTGTTAATATTTTAAGGAGTATAGTTTAACTATAGACCTACAGTTTACCTTTTATATTATGAAAAGTTAATACACAGATGGCTCCAAGTTTGTAGTCCTGAAATTGAAATGTTTGACCAGGGTCTATACTGTTAATGTCGCTGGGTAAGACTGAAAGCCATGAATTTATAGTTAGACATGATAATACCAAGACAAATGTGGAAATATACTTCTTGTACACTTGTTACTCACATTTTGCTAAATTACATTATCATCCCGAATGCTTGCTTTTTCAACAAAATGGAAATATATTTAAGCGCTTGTTGAAACTACTAAAGATGAGAACTTTGACTCTTGAAATATTGATTACCCTCACTGACATGAGGCTCTGTTATGCGCAAGAATTATCAATTTATCATTGGTTTTAAAAATTGAGATTAATTGGCGCCCCCCTAAACAGAAAATACGCGCAGGATCTATTACCCTGCATTTATTTTGTTGACATCCTTTGTAGAATATAATGTTTCAATTTTGAAAATAATGTTCGTAAGTAATACGTATTTATGTTACTTAGAAATTAGACTCATATGTAGATTCTAAAACTTTGATTCTTATTTTCAATTTTTATTGGTCGAATCATTGGAGGGCCAGTCAGAACATTAAGTTCTTCACTTTTGTGAGTTTCTTAATTAAATATATTTGGATTTCAAATTTAGTTTTAACACCTTAAGCACAGACCGGACTTATTATTCAACATCCACAGGCACGCACTCGGTATTTATTATTTTATTGAGTAAAAATCAAACTTAGCATAGCGATGTAGGAACTTGGCTATCATGTACCACTGTGTTTCAACGTAGAACAGAATTTTCGGTTTATTTCGTAAATAATATTTGCTTCTCGTATTTGATTTGTGAATACTGTACAGTACCCCTAAACTAAAAAATCTTAGGGTTCAGTTAAAAATAGGATAGACTAGGTCAGTAAAGTGTTGACTCATAATTTATTAGCGAAAAATTATTTATTTATATCCTTTAGAAAACTTTGGCCCAGGCTGTATGGGTTTTTAAAACGCTGAATATTGTTTAATAGTGGTGGAAAGAAGAAAGTGGGAGAACACATAATGTTTGTGCATTACAAATCTTACATGGTACGAGGAGGGATCAAACCGACGACCCCCAACAGCAAAGGTGAATGTTCAGCCATATTTGAAGTGAGGAATATATATTATTTTTAAATTGTTTACTTTTAGATAGCATTTGAAATGTTTTTGTTAATTCATGCTCTTTTGGGAAGTAGGAAGACAAGTATATTTTCAAAAAATCTTAAAGAAACTCTGGCACAGAAAGAAATATAATGAAGTGTATAAAAAGTATATTCACTTCGTTTCTTATGTCTGTGAAAGCATTAATCTTGCTATGGTTTAGAGAATAGTATAAAGAAGTGTATAAAATGTGTTCCTTATGTCTGAAATTTTGTATCCCTTTCGTTATTTTAAAACCATTCAAGTTTACATAGTTAATTTAATAATCCTTATATCTATGGAACTGCAACCGATTCATGAGAACAGTTTAATTATTTATTTATGGCTTTTAAACAAATTTCACTTAGGCCGGCCATCATGTTCAAAGGTACTGCTTGACAATTCCGCGAGATATTACTTCCCAAATATGACGCATACAATATTTGCATATATTTCATAAGAAATGTCATAGACTACCATAGGCATTGTAGAAGCTGGGTTTGTGTGGACAGCTTTTGTTTGTTTCCCATGGTCATGGTTTAAGATAGAACACAATTGGTGTTGTTTCGTGATGGAAATCTTTGTGAACAAAATCCTCGGCTGATTTACAGTGCTTTCGTATACTCATTTCTATGTACTGTTCACCTTTTAGTTAAAATGCTCAACTAGAAATGTCCGTTCCACAGGTGAGATTTAAACCTTGAACTTTCAAGTCGCTGGCTTACAGACTAATTGTTAAAAACTAAGCATGGAAAGGTAAGTTGCATAAACTTTATTTCGTATGTAAATCCAAAATTAGAAATAATCATGATCCAGGTGGGATTCGAAGCCGGGACCTTCAAGTTGTTGTCTTGCAGGCCTTTGTTTAACATTTTAACATTTAAATCTAACTTTCATAGAGTTCACTTTATATGGAAATCCATAATTATAAATATTTATGCCAAAGGCGGGATTCTGATTTGTTGTTTTAGCGCCAAATGATTAGAAGATTATTATGGAACACTAAAAATAGAATAGAAACAAGGGACATATAAAACATATAAGCTGGAAATAATGTTAATAATAATAATAATAATTTGCTCAAATAACACCTAAACATCCACAAGCAATACTGCCGGAAGGGAAAGCACATGTGACTGAACATCATCACATTGTTAAGGCATTCGCTTGTTAATTTACCGATTGCATATTATTACTTGTTATCCCTTTACGAAACGTTGAACACCAGCGCATTTTTGTACACGGCAGAAATAACCCAAACGACGGTATTAATTGCAAACCAACTTGACCAGATAACGTTAAAATATTTTGGCATCTAAAGTTGGTGTAGACCCCGCGCTCTGTGACCTGGGAATTTTTCCACAATACTTGGATTATATGTGAAATAATACTGATGAGATTATGTGTGGGTGCAAAAGTTAACAATCTTTAAATGCCAAAAAAAGGCAGGTCCTCCATGTAAAATGAAAATTTTGGCAAAATCTCTGAAGGTACACAATTATTATTAGTATAAAAGAAATCAGACGGTTAGTTTCGCATATTTCATCTATATCATTCAATTTATTTTTGAAATTTTAACTTTAGTTTACGATTTGCAACTTTTCTGCAAGTTTGTGGCAAATGAAAAGCAAAGTTGATTTTTAAAAAAAATCTTTGTTTAGCACCTCTGGTGCTCTATTGAAAAGCGGCCTGTCAACAATTTTATTAAACAGTAGCTATTCCACACATTTCTAAAAACAGATAAGCGCAGTCAATATATTGTATTCTTTCGTGAAATTGAAAAATCTGTTTTGGGATATCTATTGGCTATTCTCATTTGAATAAAATTTTGTAAAACATAATAGTGTTTAAATCAATGTTGTAGAGTATGGATGACGGAGAAACAAATAAAAACAAATACGTTCTATGTTATGTTAACATATTTTAAACCCTTGCAATCCTTTTGCATGAAAACCTTGATTCTTTTGTTTAATCTGTTATGAACAACGGTTACTTTCACTAAAATTTTTAAATTAAGTTCCAAGTAGTAGTAGATAGCCCTTAAAATGCATATACATTAGCCGATCTGATACGCTCACCATTTTACACTGTTTTACCAATGCTTTAGAGTGAAATTATTTACTGTAGTAATAAATGTTTCTCATAGGATTTTATCTTATTTATGGTATAGTTTCATTAGTTTTTAAAGATATTTTATCGTTGTAGAATTCTTGATCTTCTGTTGAAGTTCGAAGTAGTGAAACCAGCTAATGTTAGACAAACATGTCCTACGCTTACATCCTCATGCTGCGCGCTAAAATCAAGGTTGGCACTATTTATCATTTTCTTGGAATTGAATTATTTTTTTCTCCGAAGAGAGGTGATTATTTTTTTGTGTAAAGTATAAAAGAATTACTATTTAAACCATCTCATAGACGTTTGACTATTGATTAAGTTGTCCCTAAAATAGAAAAAAATGTTTTCTGCTTTTATTTTGAGATAGTAGACTGTGAGCTGCCAGTTAGTGTTAAAATGTTGACTATAGTTTCATCCTGAGACATATATTAAATAGCTTGGACCAATAGGAATTACCGTTGGAACCTATTAACATAAATTTAGTAAGGCTAGGCAGAAAACCAGCAGACTGTTTAAATATAATTACAAAGCAGTATTTGCAGAAAATTCATAGGATATACTTTACATATTCCTGAAATATTCTCAGAAATATTTAAGTATCATTCTTAATTCAAATAAATTGATAGAAGAAAGTATGGTCATTAATACATTTTGAAGTTCTCCTCCCAAATTAAAAGTATCATAGATTATCCCTCAGATATTTCGATTATATGTTTACATATATTTGAAGCATCCATTATTGAGAAAACGTTTTAAATGCGAGATATTGTAGAATATTGTGCTTCCATGCAGTAAACCTAACTGTGTGAAACATAATATATGCATTATCCGACACAATCGAAAACTACTATGTTTTTTCGTAGCTAAGCGGTGCAAATGTTACCCTATTTCATAAAAATTAATTCCTGCCTAGATAAAATACTATGAAGGAGCCGTAGCATTCGCGAATGTTACTAGATTTTCAGCTTTAACTAGCTTTCATTAGGCAAGGAAAATACTTTCTTGTTCTACTCTTAAGGTATAATAGAATATTTCTAGTCCTACACATACGAGACAAAACCTTGTCAGATTCTAAGGTGGGACTCGGACTATTGCATTTTTGCAATACACAAACATAGACTATATTCAGCCTTCTGAGATTGTCAACTAGATTTTCAGTAAAATTCTGGAAATTTCTATCATTCAAGTTGTATCTGATTGGATAAGACCTATCCGACAGAGTTTTCACACTAAGGGGTCTTGAGTTTGATTCACGGCGTGAGCAAATTATAAATAAATGATTTAAAATTATATTGAAATTTGTAGTTGGACAGAATGATTGCAGTAGCTTTGTGAAATCGTATTTCTTAGGATCTTTGAAAGTAATTGTATGGCTGTTTAGATTTTAGGAGGGACCTTGACTATTAGTCATCATCAAAACAAGTATCTATTTTAGATAAAACTTTTCGGATGTGTCCAAATAATAATTTTACATTTAGAGAACTTCTGCTGAGTATATTTTTCGTATAGGGAAGTAAGGTTAACTGCCGAGCCGGCTTATGATATTTTTGTATGTAAACTATATATTACTTTCTTACATCTGAAATTTTCAACTCCGATTTCGGGTAGTTTGTCTTGGTGGACGCTTATTATTTTGAAAATGTTAAATTTCTTCAAATATAATAGCATGATCATATCCAACCATTTTCTGTTGGTAGTGGATCCTTTTTTTCTTCTCATCTTTCTAGATCTGTCGATAAACTTATTCCTGTTGCTTTGGAAAGAGAAATTTTGTTTGAACAAAATTGAAAATCGTTAAATAGCATTTCGACGTCGACTGTAGGAATAGAACAGACTAGATTCGTCGTCTAATCATGTGAATGATCAGTTCAAACTCTCTTACATTCTTGATTACATCTTTTTTGTTTTTACATATGTTTATTAATTTCTTTGTCTCTCTCTTCATTATCCTTTGTTCTTAAATGGCTCTTATTTTTTTAGTCTTTTGTACGTTCAATGTTCAACTTTCACATGTATATATTATTATAAGTAAGACTCAGTGATTATAAACATTACACTTCACGCATGCTACTAAAATTTGTGTACCATGATCTTTGCTTATTGGACTCTACAGGGTATAGTCCATTTGCACACCAGTCTTATTTTATGTATAAGGACTGGCTGAACGGTGACCAGCTAGGTTGTACTAAGAAAAGTAATTAAAAACAGAGATACACATATGGAGAGAAATAGAGAGAGAGATGAAAACATTTCACAGTATATAAAGGGAATTCAAAAACAGTGAGAGATGAAGTCATTTCACAACATAGAAAATTAATTGAAATAAGAAAGAAAGAGAGAAAGAGAGCGTCTTACGCAATCTGCTCTTGAAGAACACAGATAAGTTTCAACATTTTCTTTAGGCAATAACATTGTAAAATATTAATATAAAATTATGATTTCAATTTTTACTTATTAGATTGTATGAGGGGTGTTAACGGGTGTTGGTGAATGTCGATACATAAAGTTTCAGTTATTATTTTTGGCGCAACATTAAACGGTGCAAAACCGTGCAGCCTGACATTTACCACGGCGAAATTTTCCAGTATTTTCCGGTGCCCACAGGATATTGACGGAGGTGACACTGAACGACATGACATTTTACAAGATATGGTATTCATGCTTTTCAGAAATTTATTTCTTTTAGCAGGAAAAGTTTTAGTCACATAGTTTTCACTCAAATAGCGTTGGTTAATGCTGAGCGGAAAATAGTGAAAGTTTAAATAAGCTTTAAGCATGTAGTCTTCCCATAACTTGATCAATATGAGTTTATTCTACAAGAAGCTGTTTCCGTCTGTAGGAGCTAAATGAAAGAAAATATCTAAACTTATGTAATATTTTTCTATAAATCACATGATATAAAATAAAATAAAATTACCTCATTTTAATGAAAAATAACCAGTAAAAGAAAATTAGGCATACGCAAACTTTGAACTTTAGGAATATAAAAGTGAATTTATGAAAATATAATTATATCCTAAAATTTTATGTAATAGTTCTATATATCTGCAATATGAGTATTTTCTCTCTAAGTAGAATACGTTAAACGTTTTAGTATTTCTCATGTATTGTACTGATAGATCATCTTACGTACATATTTTATCACATTTATTTTTAAGAAAGTTTCTTAAAACCTACAATATAAAAGTTATTACCTTTAGAATATTATGGAAGAAGTTCAATCTCTAAACTATATCCTTTAAGTGATTTCCAGAATTTATTCCAGAAAATATTATTTTTCTGAATTCACCAAAGGCTAAGACTTTTGATATTCACATTATTTTATTTCAATCTAAGGATGTACAAAGTGTTTATGCATAAAACGTATACACTACTTTTAACAGCTTCAACTTTCTTCAAAGAATCATATCAGTTTTAAATGTTCTCACTTTAAATCACTACGAGGTACAGAGTTAATATCTTTTTGAATAAGCATATCTCTCACAAGTAATTCTTTATGTATAAGTAATTCTTTACGTACAAGTAATCGTTGCAAAAAGTATTGAAAAATGTCAATACTATTTAAATATTTATGTTTCGAAATATATGTATTAAAAATTCGAAAAAGTTAGTATGATGCATACTCACTTTCCATGTATGTCATTTCACAGCATATTCTTTATCGACTGATGCAGTAACACAATCAAGATACATATCATTAGGAATATTAGGAAAGCAGTGATGACAGATTAATGGTACGTTTTTACTTTCCCAGTTTTCAATGGTTTAGAATACATAGTTCATGAATTATATTTTTTCACAGCGACTGGAATTCACATTATCCAGACTAAGTTCAACTTTTACAATTAACGGTAGTTCAGTGCTATCTATAGTTACAGATGCACCTTCACTGTCCGCCACGCTAGCTTCACATTCCTCAGCAATAAAACTATAAAATCCTTCATAATTAACCGATATAAATGCCAGTTCCAAACTTGACATTGATGCATAGCAAGAAATAGCCGGAGATGATGATTCATTATTCGACAAGGGTTCATCCATTGTGGGTTTTTTCAAAAAATGCATGGTAAGGGTTAAACCAGATGTGTAAACAGACTGCCACTAACGTTCTCGGTCGTAGTTACAACACGACTCAGCAGAAAAGTAAAACATTTCACTTTTCCCCTGGTCAAAGCACGAAACGAAAATCTTAAAATAACAAGTCTAACCGCAATCACATGTTATACGGCAAGTATAAAAAAGATGGAAGAGGAAACAAAAATTTGTTGAAAGAAGCATGATCTAACTTGTTCCTCGAGTATAAAAATCTCAGGCAAAGAAAAACAAACACCTGCTTCTTGAGCATAAAAGATGTTTAAGAGGAAAACAGTTAGTCTTTATATATCAGAAAGTAAATTCAGTGAACATTCAAATACTTGTAAAATTAATGTTTTGTTTAACAAGTTTAATGATTTTGAAACAAATTTCGCCTTTGGGAGTAAGCTACTAAAAAGATCACACTTTTAAAATGTAAATCAGTGTCCCATTTTACAAAACTACTTTTGAATACAATTAACTTCATTCATATTTGTATTTTTTCAGTTTTTTAAAGTATTTATAAACACTTGTTTAAACAAGTTCAACTTTTTTCTGATCATTTAAGTTTTCACAGGTTCAGAACTAAAGCTCACAATTTCAATTAGTATTAGGGTTTATTTTATTTTGTTTTTGAATTAGTATATTGTTTATTTCCATCTCTTTATGTAAAAGTAATTCACATAAATAATATTCAAATTGTTCGATATTATCAACATATTTATGATTTGATAGATATGTATTGTAAATCTGCAAGAAGTTAATAGGATGCATCAATGCTTGCGTGGTAGGACTCCTCACATCATAGTCTTTAGTTATAGATCTGCTAATACAGTCATGATATAATGCATTTCGAATAGTATAGAAACAGAAACGACATATAGTTTGATTTTCCTTACATTCCCAGCTTTCAATAACTTCAATAATACACTTCTCATCAATCCCATTTTTCACATAATGACATAAGTTTTCACTGTTAGAAAGAAATTCTACTATTGCATCAAAATACGATTCACTGTGATAAATGTCTGTAGATAGGCCTTCATTATCCGTCAAATCATTTTCACTTTCCTCTGCACATGAATATTCACAATCACTATCAGAACTCAATTCGTCTTTTAAACTTGATGACAATGCGCTACAGTAAAAATTAGCTTCAATATGTGACATGGGAGATTCATACAAATGGATGTTACATGACTTAGGAGGTCTTAGAAGTCAGCTGAAATGTAAAGAAACTACCACCAAAGTCCTTTTTCATGCTTTGAACACACGTAAAGAGGAAAATATTTAAGTTTCTTTCCATATATACTAACACGTTGCAGCTTGTACTGAACATCAAAGAAAATCCGAATGACCATATGTTTCCCTTAGCAGCTATCAAAAGATGTTAAACAAATAAAACTCGTTCAACACAGCACGTTCTAAGTTGTTCTCCAACCATTTAAGGCGCAAAATAACTTGTTCCATCTTCATGAGAACCACATGTGCGGAACAACCAAAAACTTTGCGTCAAATTTAAAGTAACAAAAAAAGCCATTCAACTGGCGCTAACGTCAATCGCGCGGCAGACATAAAAGAAACGTATTCAAGCATTTTCTTGAAAATAAGAATGTGAGGAAGAAGGAAAAATAAAGTAAAAATTAAAAAACATCTATTGATTTATTGTTTAAATAAAATATTATAAATCCATAGCTGATCTGTGTATTAGAAATATAAAATATAACACTAAAATTTATTTTTCTAATTCATAAGGAGAAACTTTCTTCAGTAAATATTTCCTTAGAAAGTTTAAAATCAGATTTAACTTGTTTACGTTAGAATCCTAACTAAATATTAATGTTTTAAAAAATAAATTATTGTTAGAAAGTTTAAAAAGTAGTATATTATGTTTGAGCGATAACAAAAAATCAAGATAAGATGATGGAAATTATCTAACTAAAAATTTTAAATAAAGATTCTTAACTTATGATTTTGTCTTTCTATTTTACGATAGTCGTGGAAATTAACAAAGTTGCGGCTGTTAATACCGAAGAAGTTGAACAGTCCATTGGTAATCTTGAAGAGATAGTGGAATTTATGTTAACTGTTCTCGCTGGTACTACTACTACTACTAGTGTTGATGCTAATGGAGTAAATATTGAAGATTCATTCGACAGTAATCAAGACATTGTATTGACGGAAGATATGGTATTGAACAAAGTTGTTGGTATGCTTTCGTTTAATGATGGACTGCAACCTGTTTTGTTAGAGAAGATCTAGGTATTGTTTCATTTATTCAATGCATTACAAGTGACTTGGGATGGTATTATTGTACACCAAATTGTGTACATGGTAATTGTATTTGGATGGTAATAAACGAATGGGATCCTGTAAACCCGAAGCGGTCACTTTTATGTGATGGCTGACTCTTCAATTTTTATCAAGAACAATTTCAAGCATGTAAAATGGAACAAGACAGAATTTTACGTTCGTGCAAAAAGTATTATTTAATAGAAAAACGAGTAAGAGGTTTATATGAGAAATAAAGTATAAGACATGAGAATTAAGAAGAGAAAAAGAGAATTAAGAAAAGAAAAAGAGAATTAAGAAGAGAAAAAGAGAATTAAGAAGAGAAAAGGAGAATCTTCAACGCAGGGATTAAATATATTGTAAATAAGTAATCTGAAGATATTAAATAACATTTATTAATAATAGGTTGTTCCTCAGTTTTCAAGTAGTTGCATGCATATATGCAATTTTAAAAACTTTATCAATCTTAAGTTAAAAAGAAATTATGATGTATTAATTTATATTTAACAAAATATGAACTTAAATATAAATTAATTTAGTTCTTAAAGAACTTCATGAAATCATCGGACAATATAATATATTGTATATTCCTCTCTTCTATTTTAATTCAGTTAAATAGATATATACATCACATATTTTTCATTTTCTCTTAACCCCAAGCAAGTCGTTAATAACATTAATCTTGCGTCCCAAATTTTAAATGAGAAAATTAATTTTTGTCTTCATTATTATTACTATCACCATAATTACAAATGTGAACGTAAGTATAATGAATGAATGTGAAATTATTATTACCAAGTTTTACTATATACACCTAAGAATATTTAAATATACTTTCTTCTAAAATTACAAGTAAGAATTATAGATTGTTTTAACAACGTTTTTTTATTTTTGCTAAGTTATTTTGGAAAGTTTGAAAACCAATTTTTTATTTTTGTTAAATTAAAATTAAAAGTTTGATAAACGGTAAATCATTTTTACTTAATCAAAATCCCATTTTACTTATTTTCTTTCTGTAACTTAATTATTTTTACTTTAAAAAGTTTTTAATATTTACCAACTAGTTTAGAACTAAATTTTAAAAAACAAAGTTTTTCTTTTGCTAAATTAATTTTGCAACTTTATTCAAATATTATACGTAAACAAAACGTGGTATAACTTATTTTCTTTTCAGCTAAATGCAACTTTAACAAAGTTATTTATTTTACACTTAAAGTTTATGAAAATAATTTTATTTTATTTAAATAAATTTTTATGAAAGTTAATAATTAGAGAAGGTTTTAGTAAAATGTTTTAGTTAAACAAAATAACCTGTTTTAAATTATTTTTTTTTACCTCAAGAAAATTTTCTGTAACTTATTTTCCACTCTATTCAATGAAATTTTAACAAAGCTATTTTCCACTTAAAATTTATGAAAGTAATTTAATTGAATCGGCAGTTTGAAGAAGGCAATAAACGCCAAAAAATTGAAAATGTACTTTATGTCGGATTTGATATCTGGAAGGGATGGTGCATCTACAAAATACACAAGGAAAGCAAAAAAATATGAGTGAAAAGTTGAGGAAGAAGTGCGAAAATAGAGATGGCCAAAAGTTGTGTATTAGCTACTTTTTCACTGCTACTTCGGATAAATTGCTCTTACTGCTACAACCGATGATAGGAAATGCTGGCTTAGGTGCTATTTTTCTCCGAGGCTGGCAAACAGTAAATCCCAATTTTTCCTTTTTCTAAACAAACAGAAATGCTGGCAGAAAGAAATACAAAAGGGGAGGATTGTCTGCGGAGAGGACAATTATGGCCTGTGAACACTACGTAATTAATGGTGTCTGTTAATCGTTTGCAGAATTGCTATATAGAGCTCTCGGAAAGCACTGGTTAATAGTTGGCTTTGGGGAGTAATGGATAAGGTATTTGAGTTATAATGCAATGATCCAGGGTTCGAGACAGTTCACCTAAAGTTCCTTTTTATTTTTAAAGAAGTTTATATTTTATTTATATTTCAAATAAGTAATTTTGAATTGTTATTGTTTAATTTGTTTCGTACCATTATTTTAATTGAATGTTTTAATCATTTCTTTCCCGATTATTCTGCTTTTTGTAGACTAATTCAGATATAATAAAAATATAATAAAACATGGGTAAGGCATTCGTCTTCTGATTCAGTGATCCCGCGTCCGGTACTACTTCACTTTTTTTAAAAAAGAGAAACACCTTTTTAATTTATGTTTTAGTTATGAAAACATTTATTGCGTCACACTGTAGCTACTTATTAAACTTTCAAGACATTGTTACGGAATTATTCACTCTAGGATTCTTTTCGCTAGTGAGAATATTGTGACGTCATGATTGTCCCTATCTAGTGTCCAGAGATTTTGCCGGAACCCACCAATTGGTAGTTCTCAAACATTATTTTTTACCGTAAAGATAAATAGAAACACTAAAATTATATTTGCACCTTGCCAGTTTTCTGGTAAATACTCCCCAAACTAAAAATCCTTACAATA
>JAGDQP010006129.1:29784-59418 GCA_022664845.1 Lepisma saccharinum | reverse complement strand
ATATATATATTTGTGTGTGTGTGTACACGCGTACATTGCATGCTTGAAAACAGACGAAAATAAAATTTGACAAACTGATAGGACTAAAAATCTGGATCTCTTGGATCGACAAATTATTGCGCCTGAGGCGGGTACAGTCATTTGTCTTATACCTCTGCCGTCCATGAAATCTAACACATTTATCTGGAAATGATTCGCCATAAATTCTCCCAACTGGTTGCGCATAGAGACTAATACCGCTTTGCGCTCTCCTAAATACAGACCTCCGATTTAGCCACTCCCTTCTTACGTTTAATGCGGCGCGTATCTATATATTCGTTATGGAAGGGGACCACAGGCTATCGATGGGGATCCACTTTATGTCTGGGGCACGGTGTATATACAGAATATTTGTGAACTACATCGGAAAACCTCTAGAGGTTATTCTTCGCAATAAAACAAAACGAAAGTTCCTCTGACAAATTTTAGAAATTGCATAGTTTCAGAGCTGCAGGTGACCGAATGCGTGGGAAAAATATTTTGAGAGTTTTATATTTTTATCACCACAAACAGTTAGCTCATACGGCATAGCATTGTCAAAAACTCTAAACTACTCCATTTGAAAGTGCATATTTCAAGATTTCGAAATCAGCACGCAAGTGTTTCCCCAAAAGAAGCATGGGATTTCGGAATATTTCTAGATATGTGGTATGTCAAAGTGAGCATGAAATAAACTACTTTTCATGTGTGTGAGTCATCCATAGCATATAATTGAGCAATGATATTCAATCTCATTGATAACAAATAAATAAACCGTTCGGGAAAATTATACAATTCTTACTTCTACTTGTTATGCAATCACTACTTTTTTTAAAAAAAATCGTTTGGTATATGGAATCTATTTGACATATCGACTTGGCGCAAACTAATTATTATTTCCTGATGGAAACCCGTCCCATTTATGCTCACTTCGACCCGCTTTACTTTAGAGATTTTCTGGAATTCCCCTAATTTCTTTGGGAAATCCCTTGAGCGCCCATTGCGGAAATTCGAGATAAGCATTTTTTGATAGAGTATATTTTAAGCTTTTGCCGGTACCATGCCGCCTCAGCTCTACTGTTCGTGTGATAGACGTATGAAGCTATAAAGTTCGTTTTCCCAAGTTTTCGGCAGCCTGTAACTCCACACATTTCAAAAAATTGTCACTTCTTCTTGTTTTGATGTGAGGAATCACCTCTAGAAGTTCGTCGGTGTAGTTCATAAACACCATATACAGTATATAATCATGCGTAAAATATTATAGTGATTCAGCATGAAAGTGAATTACACTTCCCCTCACCCCGTACCCACCGCTTTATATCGTCCATTAATTGTGTTTTGATATACAGTATCCACTCCAGCAGCTAGTTCAAGCTCCGATAATACTAAACTACCTTATTCCACATCTCTACAGCACACGTAAAAGGATAAAGGTAAAGAATTTAGTACAAAATATTATTTTAAAGTGCGTTTTCACAGACGGGAATAAATATCTCGCATTTACATTTGTTGATAAACTTATATTTTTAGCTAGACGAACATGCTAAATACCGTACATGCTAGTGGAAAAAAGATCGAGGATAGCAGTGAGCTAAGTTCTCCACCAGCACAACGTAAGCGTCCGAACTAAATGTGAAATAACAACAGGTGTATGCATGTATTCTTATATATATTTAGAGTATTACTTTCTCTATGCAAATTTATATTATTGTTATTATTATTATCAACATTACGATATTTTAGTTCTGAAAAACCTTGTTTCAAAAATGTATTTAAACTACAAACGATGGATTTCAAAATAACTATCACAGGAGGTGGGTAAATTCCAATCCAACACACTCTACGGATCACATTCTCCACAACATAAAATCACGTAACTCTCTTATTGTTTGTGATAGAGTAATAACACAGATGTCGTTTTAAAACCAATGAAATAACCTACAATATTAATTCAAAAACATGAACTAGTAATCTATAGTAATCTATAGTAAATATAGAGATATAATTAAGTGCAAACGTCAAGACGTGTATTTAGAAACGTGATTTTTTTCAGTTTATGTGAAAATATTTCACAAAATCGTTCACTTTAAATATCACAGTTTATTCCACAATATTTCCAATTAATTCTCTTCATTTTACAGCAAAACGAACGTTTTGGCATCATTACGTGAAAAGGTATACGAGTCCAAAGATTTCACTATGAATTTTGACGGTAGGCATATTGATGACGCCATAGCTCGAAAACCCGCAACGGGATCTTTGGGGATTTTTTTACCAGAAGTACAACATAACTAATACTACATATTCCAGCAAGTTTTGCTTTTTTATTTTGGATGTCTGGGTTAATGTATAATTTGACTTGACTGTTGCTTGCAATAGTCTCGTTACACATTTAGAGTAACTCGTTGCGGGAGTAATCACGACAAAGTAGCTAGTCAAACAAACATACAAGGTCTCGCTATTAGCAATAGATTCATTGTGTGCAATAATGCACATAATTGTACATATTGACTTAACGTGTTTGCGTGTATCGTTTGCACAAACAAATATTGTTAGTTGCGTGACTTGGTATCTGCTTGAATAGCTTGGCGAGACTAGTTCCCATCAAAAGGAATTGTGCATTTGTAGAACAGAAATGTGCATCTACTACTGTATGTGCATACCCGATCAACAGTCGGCAACTTCTCATCTCCAGTTCTTCATTTATGTGCTAATCTATTATATATACAAAAGCATATATTAACAAGATCACGCATTCAACTTTACTTTTGAGTACTTTTTCTCACTTAATTCCAATACATCAAACTTTGTACATGGTGTAAAAGAATAGTATTTCTAGTACACACAAGGTAACTTATATTGCGGGGGAGGGCCAAGGTCAGATCATGCTGCCAGATAACAAGTTCACCATCCCCATTCCCACTATGACCTTCAATAAGCAATTGAAGAGAGGGAGGTAGATCAGGCAGTCTGCAGTTCACTATTCCAGTGCGGATTTAATTCAAAAGGAGTCTCTCTCTCTCTCTCTCTCTCTCATTCACTCTCCCCCTACCTGCCTACGTGTGAGGGATGGAAGAAAGGAAACTTAAAATGGGATGCAAGAAATAAATAATGTAATAGTAAATAACTGAAAAATAATTATTGAAAAAGTCAAAGCAAGCTAACGCTGAATTGTTAATTTATTTTATTTAAAGACAAAATTCGCGAACGGGATTTCTATTATTAGTTTGTGATAAACAAGAGCGCGTTTAATTTTATTTCGGAACCTGTATCCGAGTTTGTATCAGAGTTGAAACGGGTGACAGGATCAATCGGGTCAGTGTTTGGACCGGATCATCGGGTCTAGGCTTCGTACTAAGCGACCTGACTTAGACCCGGTAACCTGGAAGAAGAAGCGGAGTTTTTAATTATTTCTTTGCATTTTAACAATGTTACTTTCAGCGATGACCAGGACCGGAGACGTTACCCCCAGAGCACAAAAGATATGACGCAGAAATTCCTCGTTAATTATATTTCCTAGACCGGGTCAACCGGGTTGTTTCGGCCCGAGTCTCAGGATTAACTATGTTCGGGTCAGACCTAGTGATCAAAGTGACCTTGTGTCAGCTCTGGTTTGTATAGCAGCAGGAGTAAGTAAATAAATGAGTAAAAAGGAAATTAAATAACTGAAAATTAATCAACCAGTAAATAGTATAATAGATATTAGAAATTATATTAGGAATGGATATTAGGATATATTAAAATAAATATTAGGTGGGAATTGGAACTTTTAGAATAAGCAGGGGAATCGCCGTCACGTATGTAATCGTTTAACCTCAGAAATTGCGATCTTGTGTAATGTCAGGAAGTAAACAACAACTAAATAACAAAAAAAGTAACAATTAAAAATATACACAGCTACTGCCTTAAGATGTATAGATTAAAGTTCAAACCATACTATATGCAAACGTCACAGAGTTGCAGATATAAATAAATTATTTATTAATCGGGTCACATCGCCGTCACACGTGTGACGGCTTGTTAAACAAACTTAGTTTCTGTTTGTAGCTCAGTTTTAGAATCTTTATTATCCTTCGGTTTCTGATGTTCAAGAAACATGTTCTTAGTTTCTGAGAAAAAGGAAACCCAACGTTATACAGTAAGAAAAACAAAAGAACAAAGAAGTTAAAACAAATATACCAACTCCAAAATATGAAAAACTAATATTTTTCCGGTGTCTTTCCTCGGCCTGAGTCAAAGTTTCCTAAAGTGCATAAATAAATTCAAAATTATATTAGGCTCTTAGACGATTCCGGTCGGGTGTAAATGGTTCAGAAGTCTTAAAATTGTATGGTTCTGTGTTACAAACATATTTAAAATATTAGGTAAACCTACCAACATTCCCAAAATGTTGAAACTTGAATAACATCAGTATTTCTACCTGAGTATGAAAATGAAATTTGATGACGAAACTCACTTCATTATTTTTCAATGTAGCCCTCTGTGAGCAATACACTTGGTCCACTTCGCCTCCAGTGATCAAATATCCTCGAAATACAAATAAAAGCCTTGGCTGTCGAAAAACACTATTACAACTTCTGTGACTGCCTTATCGTCGGGATATCATCGACCACGCAAAAATTTATTCGCGTTCCGAAACAAAAAGTTGTCACTGGGAGCGAAACCTGAGCTATAAGGTAAATTTTTAAGCTCTATGAAATCATTCCTTGATAGTAACCTATGAATTGTCGTCGGCCGCATTGTCATGGAGCAGCGACACATCACCCGACAACTTTCCAGGCTCTTTCTGTTTAACATTTTCGCGTAAAAAAATCAATGTGGAAGCGTATAGGTGTCTCCAGTAATGATTGACTTATGTGGCATGAATTCAACTAACAAATGACCTTCTGTATCCCAAAAACTGATGCCAAGATCTTTTCAGCTGATCGTTACACACGACATTTCTCTGGAGTTGGGACCCCTTATGTTTCCACTGCATGGATTCTTGTTTGATCCCAGCATCATGTTGCTGGACCCATGATTCATCATGTGGTTATTGCAAGTCTTGAGTAGAAGTTACGTTGGATTTCTCAAAGAATGTCTAAATCATATTGGCAACATTGCCAGAGAAATGTATTCTGCTCAGTCGTCAGCATTCGTGGTGCCCATCTGGAGCTAGCTTTTGGCACCCTCAAGACTATATGGATGATACTTTGAACTGTACCAGTTGAAATGCCCAGTTCCTGAGCTTTAACACTGTCTTTAACTGAACATCTTGCAAACTAATTTAGCTAATCTCCACTTTTTAGCACATTTTCTTTGAGGATGCCACCACACGACGCCCTGAACAGGGGTTATATTCAATCGATGCTCGCTCCCACTCAAATTGCGTGGCCCAGAACTTTACTTGGTAGTATGAAAATGCATTAGCACCATATACAGCACATCTCATCGTGAATTTCTTTAGCCTTCTTCCCTTTCTTTGTGAGGAATTTTATCACGGAACGAAGCTTCAAATTACTCACTTTTATTGTTGATCCGCATGGCACTGCACTTGCCATCATCTCAAATTAAGTACTTACAGAAGACTGATTTGTAACTTCCACTGTTGCAAGTCAAAACATGTCCCGACCTGCACGTGTACGCTCAGCCCTCTTGCAATGAAGAAAGATACAGGTGTAGATTACTTATTGAACGCTTTTCGTGTATAAACTAGTGACGGCTCGTGGTTGAAACAGTAGGTGAAGTTCTACCAAAGCATTTATATGTAAACACGCTTTCATATTAGCTACTGGTAACAGTTATCCTGAATATCCAGACTTTACCGATTTATTCTTAATGTCATTTACTTATATTACTCAATGTTGAGCATCCTGCTGGATTGCCCCTCCCCAATATACCATGCAATCATTAATTCATATTGTTCTCCTTAATACTGATTTTCCACCTTCCAAAACAATACATCGTTTCAGTCAGTTTGCTACTTCTCTTCAAAATGACCACACTTTCACATGGCTGTGCTTAGTATATTTATGATTGAAATAGAAATAATACTTTCTTGAGTTTTAATTAAGTAATTTTTCAAACAGTGAAACTCCATGGGACTTTTTGTGCGTGGGGTCCCCGGTTCGTGCCACGCGAGCTTTGTAGTGGACAAAGGCCTTGTGCGTGGATTTTCTCGAAGTCGGGGCTCTTCCGTTTTTCTTCCATTTTCTTCATTCCACCAATTCTCGCATTATTATCCATTCGGCAAGAGTCAACGTACGTTTTCCAAAGGCCTTGAATATTCAAATTTAAATATAACTCCACAAATCAACTTGAGCATTATTTTTAAAACCTTGCTTCATGTTCTCATGACGTATTTCATGCAATTATAGATTTTTTCTTACTACAAAAGTATGGTTCTCTTTTAGAGTAATATAGCACTTATTCAGAGCTGCACATGAGGCAAAAAGCGACCAAAACTAAACTACATTTTGGTATCGTAATTTCCCTTCGTTTCCACATCAAAACCTTTAATTTGTTTAGCTTTTTCCACACCACCCTTAAGATTGAGTGAATTTTCATATTTTCTTAAACGCAGTATTCCGAGAATGCCTACGACAAAATTCATAGAAATGACTTGTCCATCTAGCGTTGGTTCCATGAAGAGAATGAAGGAAATAGTAGACAGAAACTCAATGAGATAGAAGGACGTTTCGTAAACTTCCCTTTTTATGTCATTTTAGTATTAATTACTTCGCTAGTCTCAAAGAAATACGAGTAGTTAAATTTAAGTTTCAACAAACACCATCCGGGACACGTTCCCGACACTCCGTGAACTGAACTCTTCTGCATTAAGTCAGTCGACCACCGCATCCGGCGTCAGGTTAATGAACTAACAGGATCTCGTATATTAGGTACAAATCTACAAAAACAATCAATTTTTCTATTCACGTTAAACCAACTGGTTCCATTTGATACCTTTTTACAGAAGCTGTTACTGCTAATTCTGTTACCTCATAATCTGCTTAAATATCTCTCCTAAACAATTACTGATATCTGTGTCATTAGACCACATTAACTGCGAATGTAAACATTTTAATCTGTATTATGCTCATGGTAAAGGTTTAGGCAGTGTTCGATTTGTTATAAATTACGAAGGGGGAATATAAAACTAGTATTTGTTTGTAACTTTTAACGTACTATCTGTTTGGGTAGAAATATAAAGATTTATCCCTGGTTGGGATGATATTCGGAATCAACTACCGAGGATGAAATTCTCACGCACCAGGGGAAATCTTGGAGGGTTTTGTCAGTATGCTTGAGCGAGTCTCTCTAGCTAGTAAACTTATTTCGCTATTTTCATTTTATGCATTGAATAAATATTAATATTAAAATTTTCTTCGTATAAATAATCAATGCATATATCTGCAATATAAACTTATACGATCATTTTATCATCGACAAAGATTTTTAAGCAGTCTTTAAAACCTAATAGTGAAGATGCAACCAATTAATATACATAAAGTTTTATTGATATAAATATTTATGTCACTAATATAAAGCTAATATAAATATTTATGTCACTTATCAAATTTGTATATGCTCCGGATTATGACGAGGATATATTTTCCTTTGTCCATTTAAGTGGAAAATTGTGGCTTTGACATTTGATGAACAGATTAACTCCGATTCTTGGCTTCGATTTTTTAAAATTCATTTTAAGGCCTTTAGGCAACTAAGGCTCAGGGCGTACGGATGATGGTGGGGTGGAATGAAGAAAGTGGGAGGAAACGGGAGCACCTCGAGAAAATGCACGCACACGGTGTTTGTTCACCACAAAGCCCACATAGCATGAGCAGGGATTGATCCGACGACCCCAATACCAAAGGTGAGTACTTGGCTTCGACATAGGCTCAATCCCATATGCGTGTATAATAATTACATCTGATGGTACTAATGATGAACCTAGAGGGTGGGGCGACAGAAATCCCCATTGGAGCTTCAAAATTCTCCAGGGAGTTTGTTAGGAGCCATTGAAAAAGGTAAAATATTGTTCTTGAAAGTAAAACTCTTCTTGTAGCGCAATTCCTACCCCACCCCCACATACCTCCTGAATTCTCTGCATTCAACTCTGAGTGAGAAGACTTCAGCGACTGGATAGTTACATTTACGTTGAAATTTTTCTAGTTCGTCCGCAACATGCATTTGAATTTTCCCCTTCTTTTTATCTTAATAGCGTGATGATAGATCAACTTACTAGGTTTTAAAATCGTACATAGACTTTAGCTAAGATGCTAAGCATCCAATTTACTATATATTTTCTAGTAGTAAAATATGGATTATACATCGTACAGGCGATGGAATTCCTTATGACCATGGTAATTATAATGTAGTTTCCAGCCCTGTCGCAACCATTCATAGTGGTGCTAAGGTGGGATTTGGAGAAAACAATTCCAGTATCTTACTATGCATTGGGCAGTGAATCTCTTTTGGAAAGAGCAAGAGAGAACTTTACAGGCCTTACAGAGCAGGGAAGAAAGGAGAAGGTCTCTGCCAACGCTAAGTTCCAGGTCGCTTCTCATTGGTCAGAATGGCCTGACCCAGAAGCTCATCTTCTGCTACAAATAGTAGACCTCACTTCCGCTCAAGGCTCAAGGTCAGTAGAAAAGAAAATAGCTAGGGACAATCCAAAATGCTTCTTTTCCCTCCTTCCTTCCTTTTGCTGAGAAACCAAAGGAGCCTACTTTGCAAGACGAATGGCGCCTTCTAGCGTCAGTATTGTGAATTACTTGTAGGCAAAACTATATTAAACCGAGTTGGTGTTATTCTTGCTGGCATTTCATGATATTTATTTCAGCATTTTTGAAACTTGTGTTTTCTTTATTTAATTAATGCAGAAATAAAATAATAGGTGAAGTACAGCTTCACCAACTTCACCCAAAAAACCGCCACTGGTATAAACGGTGCTACCTGCGGCCTAGTGGCTGACGTCGTGGAACTGAGATCGGTGATTGGAAGGCATCACTATCCATAATTTTGTTTGAAGTTTTTTAGATTTCGTGTTTTATGAGGACACTGCAAGAATCATATTTTAACTACACACACAGCACAGGATATTCCAGAAAACTTCCTTGAGATCCCGCGTTGAATATCCGAGAATCCTAGAAAGTGGTTCTCAACCAGGTTTGTTTCGCGGCACACCTAACATTCTTATCTTTGTTCTTCGGATCACCCGTACCAGGTGTATGCATAAGTTTTTGCCGGTTTTTGTGGTAAAGAAAACACGTAATTTTCAAGGGAAATTAATTTTGTTTTATTCAAAACATTGGCCATCGGCTTCTACACATTTCGCCCATCTTTCAGGTAATTGATGCATACCATGCCGGAAAAACTGCTTGTCTTTTGCGGCAAACCATTCGTCGAACCATTTTCCAACGTCTTCGAAATTGCTGAAGTGCTGTTCTGCGAGCGCGTGCCCCATTGATGCGAAGAGGTGATAGTCAGATGGCGCCAGGTCTGGTTAGTACGGCGGGTGCGGAAGGATGTCCCATCCAAGCGATTTCAAGGTGTCTTTCTATGGTTTTGCTGTGTGAGACGGCGCATTGTCGTGTAACACAATCACTTTTCCATGTCTTCGGGCCCATTCCGGTCGTCTTTCGATCAATGCGTGATTTAAATTAATCATTTGTTGGCGATAGCGTTGTGCATTAACGGTTTCGCCGGGCTTCAAGAGTTCATAATACACAATACCGCTCTGGTCCCACCAGAAACAAAGCATGGTCTTCTTGACGAAGCGATTTGGCTTTGGTGTTGAAGGACCGGCTTCGCCAGGTGAAAGCCACGATTTTTTCCGCTTCATGTTTTCAAAATAAATCCATTTTTGGTAACCCGTCACAATTCGATACAAAAAGGATTTTCTTTCGTGGCGTTGAAGCAACATTTCACAAGTAACTTTGCGATTTTCCATTCGTATCACCTTAGATAGTAGAAGTAGTAGAAGTCTCGAAAGTAGTAGCCATGAAAGAGTGCAATCATCAAATGATCTCAACTAGGCTGTGCCAATTGTCTTCAGCACGTTTTACATGGTAGAAAAGATTCCTACATCACGATAATTCTCGATGGTGTGCTAAAGATTCCTACATACTACTGACAATTGATTTCTTTAGATTCGCGCCTCTGGTCAGCAATCTAGACACACTAAGGTGCCGCGTTAGTCCTATTGAAAATCACTTAAATAATTACATTTCTTGCATGTAGGGGAAAGTAGCTGATTAACTAATACGGACGTTTGTAATTTTTTTCATTAGACAAATGATACAATACAATGCTTACAATACGAATTTATAGTGCGAATAACGGGATGATGGTGCCGGGTGTCCAGAAGGACCTTTGACGTTCTAAGGACGGAACCAACAGTGTAACGTAGGCTTCTAATCACTTGTGTCCCCAATGGATATCAAACCCGAGACCTCTTTTTTACAAAGTAAATAACATTATCCATCGGAGACAGTAAATAATGGGGGACTGCAGGGCTTGTCTCTTCTGTATTTTAGTTTATCGTCTGAAAATGTTGCTCGAAACAGCAGCTGTCTGTTACATGTGCTTTACATATCAGAGATGATTTTTAAATAATTCCCAACTCAAATATAACTCGGACTCAGGCAAAGATGAGTAAAGGCCATAAAAATTCAAATATAAGTTGTTGGTTTGTTTTTGAAAAAAATAACCCTTTAATCTTGTGATTTTGAAACTGGCAGATCTATTTCACTCCTTCTCTATTTAAAAAAAATCTTATAAGTGCCTCAACTAAAGCAACGACAGAGAAAGTAATTTCATTTCAGCGACTTTGATTCATTATTCCGTTATGTATCTTGTGACTCTAAAGCTGGAAGGTCATTTCATTTGATTAGCTTTCCCCATGTAACGAGTTGACGCTAGAACATCAATGAAAGCTGGTAGAGAGAAATTTATACCAAATTTGGGTTCAAATACCTTAATTTATGCTGCTACTTTTAATATCAAAGCTGAAACACGAAGGTCTTTCCGTTTGATTAGCTACTTCCAATTTATGAATTCATTCCACCACCGAACTGAAAGAAAGAGAGAGAAACTTATTTCAGGGTTGGGTTCAATGGCCTTGATTATCGATTAAAATCTTGTAACTCGGGTAGAACTGAAACGGGTCACCGGGACATTTGGGTCAAGTTTCGTACCGGGTTGCAAGGTCACCTAAGCTCGGATCAGACCGGTTCACCGGGTCAACGAAAGTGACCTCGTTTCAGCTGTGAACTCTAGATCTGGAAGGTCTTTCTGATTTAGTTAGCTTTCTTCATAAAGAACTCAAGCTAACGTTTTAATGAAATCAGGTAGAGAGAAACTGTTTTAGATCTGGTTTCATTGACTTCATTTATCAGACCTTTCAGTTGTTGTGCCTAAAGCTGACATAAAAAACGAAATTACTTTGGACCCAGGTTGCCCGAATTAAATATTTCACGCACTCTTTTAGAGCGAGCATGGTCCCGCGTTCAAAACAGGTAGGAGGCTTTATTTTAAGACAGTGGTTTTAAGCCCAGTTTGCCAGAATCTGTAGAAGGCATCCTTAGAAACTCAGAGGTTTGTTAAGGTATCAATAATTGAATTGAATTGTATTTATGGCCTTTAGGCATCTATGGCTTAGGCCGGAGTAGGGGAGGGCAGAAGGATTTTGTTTTGTTTAATTTTAAGCCAGATATTTTTCGTAACACTGAATCACTCCTAATATTATGCGAATTTCTTCAGGTGATTATATAATACAATTTCTATCGTCCAAATATGCTATGGTTTTAAATTTATAATTATTACAAGCAATTCCTTGTATGCGTTAGTTAATGTTTATTATTATTGGTGTCGTTATTAATATGAACAAAAAGCTCGAAATCGGATTATCCTGCTCCATCCCGTTATCCATCCCGTTAAGTTCTGATTGTTTACGTTTATTGAAAGTTCTCGCGAGATTGTTTTGGAGACAGGATATTAATTGAATGAATTTGTTAGGGAAATTATACTTGTGCAATAGCTCGCTAAGGAAGAGATTATTTGTTCCGTCAAAGGCCGATGTCATGTCAATTGATAAGATGGCCCACGGGGCCTTGATCTGTGTATGTATTGGTGCATATTAGTCAACTAAAAGGCTACATCGGGCATACCTACGATGCCACCTTGAGTGGTGTGTAATAACAACGGTAGTATCCAAGTGATTCTATTAGCTATTATTTTTTGCAAGATATTTTGTGTCTGTTTAATAATTATATGAGGCGTACTTTTGTTGATCTCCAATAGAATTAGGTTTGCCGATAAGGATAAGGACTAAGGTTTGCCACCATTGTGACGGATTAATAATTTGATTGCTAGTGGACTTAGATCTATTCACTATGTTCTTAATCGAGCGTACATAATCTGGATCGTCTAATAGTTGATTATTGAATTGCCACCCAGACTCATTGCACAGGTGCGTAACCAGATTATATTTAAATACCGCTATCTCTAAACTATGATCTGATACTGGCATTGGAGTAATGGAAGCTATAATTAATTCTTGTTGCGTGTGAGGGGAAAAGCAAATTTCATGAATTCTTGAGCTTTCTGTCGCTCAAGTGGGTTGGTACGTATTAGGATTGCACACTTTGTTAGCATCGTGTAATTTGCGTCTTGTTATTTCATCTCGAAAAAACTGTTGCCGTTGTTTTTTAAATTCTGACCAGATGATAGTGCGTACATAATGCTGCTACACCTTGTACTATCACGGAGATTATTCGGCCTGAAGGATGTATAGATACCTGTTTAAATTCCAGGTCTCCTCTTATGTCTATTGCGACCGGGTTTTTTGCTTGAATAGTAGATGGTGGAAAAATATAATTATTTAGTTTGAAGTTAGTATCTGGCAGTTCCTGAAAGCATGCAACCTGTACCGCATTTTGCATCAGGTATTGAGATAACATATTAAGCTTTATTTGATGTTGAGTTTCAGCCAAATTAAATTTTACTATTCAAAGTGAAATAAACATGCAAAACACGGCCGAGATTATGCTTAATAACTTCATTTTTATGAAGCACTGAACAGACTGAACTCGACAAAAGGTTGTGTGACATACTTTACAGATTGGAAAAACAAGGTCCGACAAATTATATGTTACTCTAATATATTTCTATGTTGTGTTGCACTAACTCTTTTAAAGCTTGTTGGGTCTCAGAAGAAGTATTTTTTTCGGGTTGCTCTCTGCCAAAGACCCTGAAGAAATTCACGATATTTTTTTTTCTTTTTCATCCTTTTTGTCGCTTTAAACGTTCTTTTAGATCCTGCAGTGACAGACTCTTCCTCTTGCTGGAGGAATCTGATGAATTTATTGGTGATAATTCACTTAACCCGGTAGCACTTTCTTGTAGTTGGTCGTAATTCGACACCACTGCGTCTGATTGACCTTGGGGAATCTTGAAGCTTTCTCTGGCACTAAGAAAGGAATCCACTTAATTGACCCGAGGCAATGAAGTACTGATAAAGGAACTCTGTTGTAGTTCTTCCGTTTTTCCCTGGATGCAAGGTCGAGTGAAAATTTCTATAGACAAAGTTTCACTGTTTCCAGCTATGGTTGTTTTGTCACAATTGGGGAAAATTTTTGTCGTGCCTGAATCACGGTCGGAAATATTTGATAGGATAATTTATATACTTGTATTTGTGGAGGTGGAAATTGGTATGGCGGATTGGTGTGGTTGGTGGGAATTGGTTCTGGGGTCACGTTTTTGTTACACTCGTGCCCTGCAAATGCCAATTCACGACATATTTCACAAATGTCTGACATAAAGTTTGTGAATATTTGGAGTTTTTGCCCAAATAAGGTTAAACAAGTGGAAACTTCTTGATGATTTTACTGTATGTGATCACTCTTTTCCCATTTTAGGACTTATATCTATGATTATTGCAGTAGAAAAGCTTCGAGACTGTTTCGACTGTTCCATACGCTTGGAAGATGTATTTTAACAGTGAGTCGGAAATTTCTAACGGAAGAATAAATACAACCTTTTGCAACTGCCCAGTGTGGTCAAGATACAATGGTAATTTGTGTTCAATACCTTGTTCTTGTATTTTTAATTTACCTGCACACTGTTTAATTGCCATTTCTGCAATTTCCAATATCCTTACTGGAATGAATGATATTTTTTTGTAAAAATCAAGTTCAATGGACTGGACATTTTCTTCTAGTAGTTGTAATTGTTGTGAAATGTGTTCATGAATTTGAACTGTATTAATTCTTTGGGCTAAACTTCTAATATTGACAGTAATTGTGTTTTTACGAATTATTTCGTGTTTATATTGGCTCCATGTATACCTGCACTGAAAAAACACACAATACTGTACTCTGAAGAGGCAAAAAGCCTTTAAAAAATTCTAGCACGAAACCAGTTGGAGCGAGCGAAAACACCGTCTCACTTCCTCGCTGTCTGAACGTCGAGTGAAATAATGGTAATATGAGGGGGACTTGAACCGACGATCCAGGATTCTATTCTGAAAGTCTAACTTCCGCGCATTATTCCATTACTCCACAGAGAATGATTACCACTGAGCTGCGGTAATAATTGAATCAATCAACCAGAATAAGAGAAGAAGTGTGGTAATACCCGATGACTACATACAATTCACATATAAACTTCAGTAGAGCGCATATGGAGTTAACATTGACTGCGACAAAGAACTCAAATGTGGAAGGGGCAGAAGACAAAGATAATTAAGAAAACTTAATCATATGAACTGGTCGTGAATTTAGTTTTAATTTAATAGAAAGGTTGGCAATTCAACTTTACCTTGCTATTATATTATCAATAGTTCTTTTTAAATATTGGAAAGTTCTATTCTATGCATGTCATTCCTCTGAGTCCTAGTTGTGTTGTTCAGATTATATTCTTTAATTTCTACTCAGAAATTTGGTTCCTAGAGAATAGAAACGACCAAGACGAGACGTCCAAATGCAAGATAAGATGGTAGATGAAATCAAGTGCTTTCCAGGAGCTAGGTGTATAAGGATAACAGCAGACCGTGATACGTGGAAAGAAAAAGGCGAGGCCTTCATCCAGTAACGGATAGAAAATGGCTGAATATGATATAGGGCGAGTCAAATGTCCCTTACCACCCCTTATAAAATAAAATACAGTGAAGAAAGCGGAATTGGTAATTTTAGAGACACTTTAAGCCTAGGGGAAGCTTTATGGTGCGTGCCAAGTAAACAGCCGCCTGTTTGTTGTCCGCTATTTTGAATCTCGCTCAAAAAGTTTAAATGAGAAGGGATATATCAAACAGGGCTAGAATGTTAAGAGAAACTCAATGGTATAATCAGATTTAACATAACTGTAATAACTATGAAGTTATAATCACATGAAACTCAAATTTATATCTTATTTCCAGGTGTAGAACTATGCAATTATCCAAACCCGATCACATCGAGACCGTCAAGATGTGGGGTGGTAGAAGTACCTGTGCTGTAGCTCGTGATTTCAATGAAAGGCATCCTCTACATTCTCCAGTTTCGCACGTTGCAGTGCCACAATAACTAACCAAGTTTGAAGAGGCAGGTACAGTCGAGAACAGGCCACGATAAGGTAGACCCAGAACTGCCACTGACGAAGTTACGGCAGTGCTCGCATTGTTTGTTAAGTCTGCACAGCGCAGCACACACCGAATGACAATTCAGCCTAACCTCCATTTGCAGGGTGTTAAAGATGCATAAGATGCATCCTTACAAGATGCAGCTGCAGCAACATCTATCTGAGGATGACCAGATCGGAGAGTGTAATTTTGTGAGTGGGCAGTGGAACAATTGTGGCAGGCCCTCAACATTGCAATGCCAATTTTACACACCGATGAAGCAAATTTTTATGTTACAGGAGAGGTAAACAAACTAACTTACGCTACTGGTCTCCAGATAACCCGAAGCGGACACATTCGTGTAAAGTAGTTGGTGCAGGGAATATTATGGTGTGGGCAGGGATCTGGGGAACACGTATCATTGACCCATTTGTTATCCCTGGCACCTTAACTGCAGAGCGTTACTTGGACATGTTAGAAAAACTCTTTTTTTCAGTGTCGGCCCCGGATGGCAATTTTCCGTTTTACCAACATGATTGGGCGGCACCTCACTGTGGACTGCAGGTTCGTCAGTATCTGGATAAAAAGTTTCCTGGTTGATGGATTGGTTGACGTGGGCCAGTGGAATGGGCTGCCAGATCACCTGATTTATCACCATTTTATCTTTGGGGTCACCTAAAGGCAATGGTATATGGCGAAAAGATTAGGGATCTAGATCATTTTGAGCAACGGATACAGAATGCATGTGCACAAATCACACCTGAGACATTTCTCCGTATTCATGCAGCGTGCAAAACACGTCTCGAAACGTGCGTAGCGCAATACGGACAGCACATTGAACACATTTTGTAAGAGATAAATTTGAGTTCCATGTGATTATGACTTCATAGTTATTAAAGTTATGTTAATTTCTGATTACACCACTGAGTTTCTCTTATAATTCTAGCCCTGTTTGATATTTCACATGACCCCCTTTCTATTCAAACTTTTTCAGCGGGATTCAAAATGGTGGACAACAAGACGACGGCCATTCACCTGACACGCACCATAAAGGTTTCCCCTAGACCTAACGTGTCCCTACGATTAGCAAATTCCGGCTATCTACACTCCCTTTCATTTTATAAGGGGTGGTAAGGGACTTTTGATTCTCCCTGTATATTATTAGTATACTTTGGATTTCATCAGTATCCCATTTTAATCGAACCACTGGAAAGCAAAGCACTGAAAAAAAATACAAAAAGTATGCAGTGGAACATGTACCGACGGAGGGAGGACAGCCTCGCCTGACATTTCTAAAAAAGTTAAAAAGCCAGACATGTCCGGTCAAAACCGGACGGTTGGTAACATTAGCCTTATTTTTTTTTCAGGAGCAATACAACAAAAATGTATCAACACTTTTATTAGTATGTTACCAGTGTCAAATTACTGCTTTTCTCCTCTCATGTAATATGCAAAAACAATCGAGCAGATTAGGTTAGGTACCATTAAATCGATCAGATGCGGTGAAGCCAATCATAAGTAGATGACTGTGATTTTGCATTCCTACCTTCTGGTGGTTACGTGAAGCAATGCTAATACCTTACTACTAATGATACTAAGATACTACCATTGTTTCATGGAACAACCAAGTGATTAGAGTGTAAAACCACAGCTATTTTGTTATGATCAACTTCACCTCATGTAATCAACTTCTCCCCTGTTGACGGTAGGTGCTTTACACCCCTTTCCCTCATGACAAAAAAACACTCTCTATTCCTGATGCCACAGACTCGTGGGCAATTCAAACACCATTATAATGATTCCCTGTTGCCCAATAATCTAATGTTCACCCAGCCTCTGTGACCTAACGATTAGTAGAGCTTTGGAAGTACTTCTAAATGTTTTCAGAAACGTTCTAGTTTTGCGTAGTAAGGAGATTGCTAAGACTTTATTCATGCAACATAATTAAAGTTAATATTGATGTCAAAATTTGCTTGCCTGCCTCAGTTACTTATATGTAATGACTATTTACCACATTTTCCCTCTAAAATGTACAGTAGCATATACCTGCACATCAGCAGTTCTTCGTTATCTAAAGATGGAAACATTATAGGCTAACTAATTTCAGAAAATAATATATTTTTAATTGCTTCCATATCGTTGAAGGTATTTGGACCAAACTTTATACGTACGTACTGGAATGCGTCATAGAGTTACTTCAGGTCCCATAGTTAACAGTGCTGCCAATCAATTCTAAAGATTAAATATTTACTACTTCCATATAGTTCGACGTATCCGTACCAAATTTTGAGTATACATATTCGATACAATCCAAACATACTGTGGTTGTTCCCTGTACCCAAGCACCCAGGTTTCAGCGTCACCATCCCATTTTAAAATTCAGTTTCTCAATTCCCCGCCCCCATACTGTTACGTGCCAATAGCTATTACTATGCTTTCAAAAAAGTGCGGGGTAGCCGCGAGACGTTACAACGTTATGATATGCTTTGAAATAATACTTCTCAGAGCCCTATTGCAACAGACTCATTAGAAAAAACATATATGCAGTTGTTTGTTTAAAAGAATATTCAGTATGCATTTATACAACTCTTTTCCAATACGTATATGACAAAATAGTTTATCTTACACTGTATGTATCTGTATATATCTTCACAGTACTGGGGAAAGATTTGGAGGCCGGAGCATGACAGAGCAATCCCACCTAGTTTTTATAGTGAAAAGCAATGTATTTGTAAAAGCAAGCATATAGAAACAGGTTATGTCCTGGGATTTTGATCTACAGAGAATTGATTTTTGTGGATAGTAATTATGATCAAAAATAGATACCTTCCTTGAATAATACCGTAATTAGAAATTAACGTGTTGTATATACGGGATGAGAGCACATTTCGGTAAGAATTCATTGTTTCTCACTCTACCGTAAAGTTGTCTTCGAAGTTGTATTATCTCTAGGAACTTAAATTCTTCCTATAATTCAAAATATTTCTTCAGTTTCCTGGAGGTTTATTAGTACTTTATTACAAACTATATCAAATAACTTTAGTTCACATGTCCTAAGTTAATTCCTTATGTTTGTCAGGGTGAAGAATGAAGGTATAGGAAGCATACCATTGTGGCAGTGAATGCATAAATAATTCCGTCATTTGCCTCGTAAGGCTGCGGCAATACAAAGTAATAGTAAATTGGAATTAATGTGTGAGGACAGCTCCAATCCTGCTGATTACATTGATTTATCTGCAGCGTAAACATTAAATATGATAAAAATATCTTAAAAAACATGAAAAAGAAAGATTTTTTTAAAAATATAAAACTTCACAAAAAAAAATCTTTTTAGAACATTAAGTACCGGTAATCCACTTCCTTTTCAGCGCGAAGAGACGAAGTTACTGTATATTCATGCGAGTGACGCCATATTATTCAGTGAGCCAATCAAAATCACTTATAGAATTCTGACTTAAAGATGATGTATTTCGGAATTTCGCTGTCAGTATACCTGTGAAACTTCCCTACACTAGAGGAATACGTATGTACTTCAGAAAATTTTGATTTCTATCCTATATTCAAGTTCAACCTATCCCATATTCAAGTTGAGCGGAAGAAAAGACTGCGGGTGGCCTTGGTTCCGAGATATGAAATAGGCGTTTTATGTATTTACAATTATTTATGATTTTTAGACATCTCAGGTCGAGATAGGTAGGGAGGAAGATGTTGGAAGGTCTAGTTAGTAGGCAACATACTTGTATTTGCCTGGTATGGCTGAGAAAAAAACTGAAAATCCCTCACCCGTTAAGGTCCTTTCCAAAACCTTCCGATTGCTAAGTCAACTTTCTACCAACGAGCTACAGCTGCTAGGTGTAAAATAGACATAAAAAGAATATAAATGAATTGTTGGATAAATATAGTTATCTCATATGGCATAGTGTACCATATACCAGTCGCATATACTAAACAATTGTTGATCGTACAATTTAAACATTAAATTAAAATGTTATCTACTTCCACAGCTCGTACATATACTTTCTGCCTTACGACACTTTTAGGAATGACATATTAAAACCTATCAGCCAAATATTTGTATTTCACAATTCCTTAGTATCTCGCGTGTCGTTGCCATTGCATGATGTGGTCGTCTGTTTTGCCAGAAATCAATAGCATCGTTCGTGAACTATGTTAATTTATGTATTCAGTGGACACTGTAGTGTCCCCTTTTAATCTGGCTGTAGTCTTCGTCATATTTTATGTCCGTGAAGACGTAAGAATAATTGCTGTGGAAATATATTTTGAACAATATTTTTGCTTGAAGGAAACTAAATCACAGTAAGTTATTGGCAAATATGTTAATTGATATGGGGAGGAACTGCTCTAATCTTTAAACACCCTACTCATAATCAAACAACATTGGATTTCAAGAAACCGAGACTTCAATATTGCTTTCTCATTTAGATTTTCAAAGAGATTGGCAGCAACATTTCAAATATAGTGTCAGGAAAGTCTACCATATTTTGTTAGATTACATATTATAGATTTTATAGGCATAGACTATAATACTATATAAAGTATAAACTTTAGTAATCTGATGTTGCTAAGTGCTACAAATTTCAGAATGAACTATATCTCTAGTCCCTCTGGTTAAATATCTGCAAGGGACAGTTCAGTATCGAAAAAAAGAAGAGTCAGTCCAATTAGGGTGAATTTCATCAATCATTTTTTTTTAAATCTTTGACAGCCTTCCAAAAATATAATTGGACACTTATCCATTAAACTTTGCCACTTCATTTTCCATAGGCTAGAAGAATGAATAGATCCCTAGCTTTGTTCTATCCGGAAAGCAGCCTATATCTTACTTCATATTAGAGCGTTTTCATGCGTCACGCACTGACATTCATGACTGACACTGACATTTTGACTGTAACTGACTGAGTTATAACATTTCTGACGAGGAGGTGACTTGAGGACATCGTATGATAGAGAAGACATTTCAAATCCCGGTGAAAGAATACGCAAACAAGAAATATATTATGTTATTTACTCTTAAAGTTGCCATCACGCATCGACATTTTGGCAACCAGCAATTACACGCTGCTACCAATCTCTCTGAAGATAAAGGACCCCAAAAAGTTTTCTAATATATCACTTCAAAGAGGAATGTGTTAAACATAAATATAATAAGCACGTAGGAGAAGAAATAGCGTCATGCACTGCCGTTACTTAGTCACGTAGTGATGTCTGTGAATTATTAGGTGATGTACCTTGTAAATATTGCTTTATTTTTGTACATTCTGATAGAAATAAACTAGTGGACTCATTTACAGATTCTAGATAAGTTACTACTATAAAATATAATGCGTGTCCAAAATTCTTGTATTCCAAAAGATTAAATTTTAAAATCCATGTTATAGCGATTCCACGAATAACTTAAGCCCAGTAGTAAAACGTTAAGCGTGCAGTGGATCTTTGAAGGTTAGTACAATCGGTTCATGGAAGTTATCCAGGGCCGGAGGAGCAAAGGACGACGGGTTGTGGGGCGCCAAATGAAGATAAGGTGGGGCGTTGTTTACTTTTGACTTCTTCGAAAGACCGCCAAACTCGGAGTTTTCTCCTCGTGCAAAAATACAAGCTGTGACCTTGGCAATTATACAATAGATTACATAAAATACTGGAAAAAGTTTCTAGTAAAAATCCATAGTAAGCTTCAATTGTTGGATTATTTAACAAGTAAAAAAAAATAACGATTTTACTTCATTTTATTTATGTTATACAGCCGAAAAGTATTAATGCAAAATTAAAAAATACATATTAGTGATTTTATTTCATATATTGCGATAAATGAATGGCTTATATTTTTTCTAGTTCATATCAGTGTTTGAGGTTCTGTTTTTCTTCCGATATACCGTTACTGCCTACAGTCTGGTATTGTTTTTATGAAAATAAAACTTCAAACATTCCCCTATTGAGTTACATTTGAAAATTTTGTTGGACCTATACGTTTAGAGAGTTTGAGGAAATGTACATCAAAGCGTAAATGCTGTTTGCAAGAATGTCAGTGCGTGGCGGTAATTTTAACATTATATAATATACAGTATTTTAATGTATACGTATTGTTTAATCATGAACGTAATCCCCAATATCTCTTCTAGCATATCATATACCCAATTTGCATTTTTTTTAACTTCTCGGAGATATACTGCAATTACAGTCGAAAAGTATGTATTGAATGTCAGTTTGTGACGTGTAGTATTGCTTGTTAATGATTTCAACAAAACTTATTGTGATTAGAAAAAAGTTTGAAGTACATTTTTATTCAGTATTTGGCTCAATGCAGCAGATGAAAGCAATTTACTTTACACCAAATATTCTGCAACGTACAGTACTTTTCATAGTACATTGAGAGTCACATACTCACTGTAACCTGAGAGCAGCATGCACTGACCACACTTATGTTAATGATTTAGGCCTACACAAAAATCTATTATAGCCCAGTAAAATAACTATGAAAATAAAACTCTGAGCAAATTTAAAGAAAGCTGAAGCTTTCAGGATTTTCTTTCCAAGTCGAGTGAAATGGCATGTCAAAAATCCCCTAAAATCTCATGTGAGCTATACCTCGAAAATGGCGGACAAAGCTAGAGGCTACCCTGGTACGCACATGGTTTTAGTTTTCCGCTCATAACTCAAGATATTTATACTAGTTCTGTAAAACGATTTATAGTTCAGAAGAACATTCTTTAACATTTGTAGAGACACTATTTTGCGTAAAATTTCACCCCAAATAACTATTCATCTTAAAAGTAGAGTCGATTTTTTTTCTCCCCCACTCGAGAAGGTTCCTAAACTTTCCCAAGCACTTTAATTACTTGTAAATAAACACGGAGAGAGTAATCTGAGGCAGCCATACTCGTGGGTGAAAATGTGGTTAGGTTGAAATCTGATTATTAAACTTTTTCATAACTTGTGTGTTGTAGATGCTATATCGTAAACAGTCCAATAAGACTTTCCTCCTTCGAAACGTCGCTTCAGAATAATTTCTCCAACTTTGGTCACCCTCTTATAACTAATACTGACAGATATGGAGCTTATTTTCAAAACGGAACTTGTCCAGTGGGGTAAAATTGTCTGTAGGTGTAAAACAATGGATATTTTTTCTGGGAAGCCAAGCACTATAATTGTGAGAATAATCAAGTGCTGAAACAGTGCCTCTATACTTACAATATTAGATAATTTGCACAATTATAGTACACGTAAGAATAATTATTATTTGGGAACTCCACGAGCTATCAAAATTACTAACAGGTCGGGATCTATTCCTACAACCACAACTAGATTGTGGATTCGGCTGAGATTCATTGCTGTTCTGCAAATCAGTGTATCGACATCTCCTTCTGCTTGGTACACAGCTATACCTGCTGCATGGCAGTACGAGTATCTAAATTATAAATGCGAGTTCCATCCGCGAGCTTCTCAGACCGAGCGTACGCATTCCGTAGCTCCTTAACATTAGAATCAAGCGCGAGTTATTCTCAGAAGATCACAAATATGCAGCTTGGTCCGTGGTCACCTCCATATTTCCATCGAAAGCAATAGTTGCAGACAGTTTTGATAGTTCTGTCTTGTAGCAATCATAGTATTTAGCTCGGATGTGTATCCATCATAAACTATACTTCCACAGCGACAAATACGTTGCAAACAAAATTGACGTAATTCTGCCAGTTGTCTTTGTTAAGTGTCAGATCTCGTCCAAACCATAGCATGGAGAAGGTATTCACCATCTATATCCTACATGAAATCTTGCGATGTTCCTATGCAAGGTTCAATTGACTCAATGATATCCATAAGAGTTGATTTAGCATTTATCCACATGGAGATATTGTCAAACAGCGATGTAGGAGTCGGAGCTAACTAATACAAAAGGTGTTCATGAAGGTTCTCATTCGATTGAAGTACAGTTGCGATTCTCCTGGAAAGCTGCAAAGAATTTATAGTCATGACTTCCCCTTTGATTTTTGTAGTATTATTAGTAGTAGATATAGAAACTAGTTTTTTCTTCCTCTCTCGTTCCGAAAGAACGACCAGTCATGTTAGATTATATAGTTTTACCCACTTCTTTTTCCGCGTCATAGTTGCTTTGATTGTCAGCAACTCAAAACCAGTGGTAATATTCATTATAATATTCCTCGGTACAGACTCTCAAAATGGATTGTAAAATCAAAACCAATCGGACAGTTTCATTAAGTCACTGTTATCTCTTAATTGACGAGAAGATCTTAATTCAAAAGAAAGAAATCGTTTTACATAAAATTTCTCTAGTGCTTCAGTGATTTTCATGGCGATAGAAAATGACAGAATCCATCGGGTCAGTGTGGAGTCTGTAATTCCTTGTCCATTTGACAACTTCTCAGAAACTTCGCAGAAACTTTCATTTGAAAGTAGCACACCGCTTATTCGTACAATATTTCTGGAATGGTGAAATGACCTTGAGTTGAAAATTGATTGAACCCATCGGAATTCATCATCTTTATATTCTCCAGCTGCTGACTATAAAGAAAGACATTTGGCTTAAAAATGATGGCTTCTAGTGTGGAAGTAAAGTAACAATAATTTAATAATACACAGAAATGTAGTTTCCATTCTCCTTGAATATGCTTTATTGTACAAAAGTGTCACTTTGATCTATTTTATGTACTGTTACCATAGTTTTTCAGTTCAAGAAAGTCCGTCTGTTTCATTTATCTTCATTGAGAGCAGTCATCATACTTTGAACCTCTTGGTTCTTCTTGCAGCTACTTAAAACTCACAACTTCATTCAACACATGAAGGATTGAATCTCGCACGTTGTTCTTCAAATCTTCATCAAATAAATTTGAAGTTTCTTTAGATGAATTTAAGGAGCTATAAGAGTGGAAAAATGAATTCTCAAATATCTTGAATATGCATGGTCATTTAGCATTTTTAGAACGATACTTTCGGCGTACAACAAACGCGAAAGCTGCCTTCCATGATGTAACCAATTATTCCTAGATAAGACATTAGCAAGTGGAATCACCCTAGCCCCAGTACAACTCTGGATAATTCGGAGCCTTCTTAAGCTGCAGAAACTACATCTACTGCTTTCAAATACAGTACAGTAGCTAGTCTAAGGTGATAAAGTATGTATTCTGACCGATCTTCTTACATTCATTCGAAGCGCAGAATAAATCGTGCAAATTATTAAAGAAAGTTATCGGAACCATTCTTCTTCTATCAAACTTATGGATCTAATTTTGTATATAATGCGGATGAACTCATTGCACAAAGGCAATTTTTTTATCAGATGTAAGCTTAGCCAGATGTTGATTGCGAAATCAGCTTGTTTTACATTGGGAACATCTCTTCTGGTGGAAAACGTTTTACTTCTATTTTTTGAAATCCCAAAGTTTATATTCTTGTAGTTAGTTATTTCTGTCTTGCCCAAAGAGGACACCAATTCCGATGTGGGGGTTCTAAGTCGGGACACACGATAATCCGAAACGGTTTCTTCAGGAGGTGTCCTTATTCAGATATGGGGAATTCCATGACCGTCTGGAAATTGAATTTTTATTTTTATTTAAAGCCTATGACCACCTAGGGTCCTTGTGCTGAGGTCAGTATGGTAAAAGACTCACTGTAAGAAATGTAATAAAGGTTGAGGAGAATAAAATGCTATGTTGGAGATCGTGGAATTCCAGCATATAAAACATCCTTTAATGCCATTCCCCTATTTTCCATGGACACTTCATTTGTTGTTTGATAATAGATGTATCCTGAAAATAAACATAAAGAAAAGTTGGATCAAAACTTTAAAGTAAGAATCAATATTTGTATATTGAAGCATAAGGGCAAACCCATCTTACTGGACATTATGCACATTTGGGTCCAACATGATTTCTATTGTGCAAAAGTTAAATATCTCATCAACTTTTTATCGGATTTGGATTAACTTGTTTTCAAAGAGAATTATGAAATTGTCAATCAAAAGTACTTCGGCACAATTTTAAGAATTTCTTACGGATATTTTGCCCCAAGTACGCAAACAGGTTTCAAAATATTATTGTTTCTACATTCAAGTTGAATAATTATTTTGGGTGAGATTTTATGCAAGAAAGTATTCTATAAAAGTAAAAGAATTGTTCTTCTAAAGTATAAATCTATTTACAGAATTGAAATACCTTAAATAGTACTTGGGTTATGAGAGAAACCCTAAAACCATGTGCGCGCAGGATGGCCGCCATTTTGGGGTAAAGCTCACACGGGATTTTAGGGGACCTTTGACATGTCATTCCACTTGACTTGAGAAGCAAATCCTGAAAATTTAAGCTTTTTCTATATTCGTCCTGAGTTTGTCCGTTTTAGTAAGTTCATTTACTGCACTATTGTGATTAGAAAAATGTTTCAAATACTTTTCTGTTCAGCATTTGACACTAACACAGCATATAAAAACAATTTAGTTTTCAACAAATATTCTCCTATACTGATATAACTATACAGTTAATTTTTATAATGTTTACCAAGCCGTAAGGAAAACTATTAAGAAACAAACCAAAAGTTTAACTCAATATAGAATGGTGTTTTGTGTTAGTTCTTGAGCATCAATACTACCATCTGTTAACCGTTGAGGAAAACCAAGCCGCTAGCTTTAGTGCAACTCATAGAGGTATCTATGGTACCGTCTCTGTACATTGAATCATATTTTAAGTTTTTTTTTTTCATTATTATTTTGTCCTTTGGAATTTATTATTTAGTCCTAATTAATTTAGAGTAATTTAATAATGGTCAATTCAAGGCCGTGTTTCCCCTACCTTATCCCGGTAGTAACCAGAGTACTTATTTTGATGTGTGTATTACGTAAGTTGTTTATGTTTGATTTTTAGTAATAATATTTTCTTTATTATTATTATTTTAAGAATCTATTTTGATTGTTTTGCTTTCTGCTATTGTTGAGACTCTCGACTTCCGCTCTATATCCTGATATTCACGTTATTTTCGTTTCGTTTGTTTCGTGTACGGTTGGTTCGAGACTACGTTTCCCGTGCTCTGTGCGCGTGACGTCATGTGTTGCTGTACTCAGGCTGTGATGGCGGAGTATAACGACCCTTAATTCTTCTTTCGACTTTTCTTCGCCGAATTCTTTGATTTGCTAATTCAAACTGCTAGAATGAATGTTCCAGTTTTTGGTGAGTTGGTTCTAATTTATTTAAAGTACTGAGAATATAAACTCGATGGTCTAATGCCGAAACTTTGAAAATTTGTGAACTGTCGCCACATGCTTCGTGTTTGCCAAGGGTAGCTATCTTGCTAAATTCTATAGAGTGGAATTGGAATTCCTGATTAGCGCATAACATCCAGTAAAATTTAACTTGTTTCCACTTTTATTTGAAATTTTGAACTTCTTCGTAATTTGTTTTTCATTTGAAGGAAGAGACTTTCACAATGCGTGCTTAATTTTTCTCTATCTTCTCCTCCTCTAACAGTTTTCGAACACGAGCATTTTATGCGAAATTTAGAAATTTGATAATTCTGAAGTTCGAAGTATCCCTTTGATGTTTAAATATTTGAATATTTATGCGTCATGGTTTTCCAAATTGAATTTATTAATTATCAAAACAAATATTGCAATTTAGATAACCTGGTATAAAAAATGCAGGAATGTAAATAATGGAATTCGGCGGAAGAATATTTGTATATATTTCCTAGATGTTCTGAGTGTGAAAATCTCGATCGTTCATCCCCTATTAACCCTTTTCTTGGAATTTTGTTTAATTCAAAAACGGAAGGGGTGAAGCAATCGAAAACCAGTGTTTGTGTGTTTTGTGTTCACTACGAGTGAAAGCAAGCTAAGCTTCACTACGTAAACTCTCGTAATGTCAAAATGGTAAATTTCTAATTTCGGGCTCAATATACAGTGTAAATAATTGCTCAAGCAATTCTTATTCAAAATTTGTTACAAGTGAAAAGTAGGGACATTTTGTATGTACAGTTTTGCACCCTTCGTAATCTATGTGATTATTATCCACTTATAATATCGTATTTTATAAGAAGAATTTAACTCTGTTCATAATAAAGCGAAAATTCTTCTCCATAATTAATGTAATAAAACTTTTAAATAAATCAGTTCTTGATGTTTAACAACAGACTTAGCACATTGTTCGTGAATATACTGTGCTTTGAGTAAACAGATGTTGGCTGTAATACGAAAAGTTATTTTTCTAAAGTTAATTTTATTTCGAATGTGTCAGTATACAGAAACGTTCTGTATCATCTTTAGGTAATGTAAATTTTTAAACAGAGAATTTGTAATAAAACAATAGTAAGTTAAATCTTTGAACCCTGTTTATTTTCCTGAAATTAGCAATTTGGGCTGTAGAAATTATACTACTGTTTTAGTCACTTGAAATTCCTGCATATGAGTAATGCAAGCTAATGCGAAATATCTGCGCTTTGCGATCCAACGTAAGTTGTCTTCCTAGTATGGTAATGTGACTTAGTCAAGTTGAGATTTTTGCTAGAAAGGACAGTGAGTTTTATTTACACTTGTTTTTCATCAACTTAAATTAAGTAAGGGCGTCTGGTTGTTAATTGTCCCTTGTACGTAAATTAATTAGGTTAGGGTCGATGGTGATTATTTTCCTGTTTGTTTTCTTTATCCTCTACTTTTGTGCGACTATGCAATTACCATCATCATTATGCAACACTCATCTATTTGTTTCCTTAACGAAAACCCACCTACTAGATAGAATTGAGTTGGTGTGTTAGGTAGAAATACCGACTTGACGGTCCATAGCTTCAGTACAGGAACACTGCAGTGCATTTAGAATTGTTTACATGAAGTGAATCCAATAATTATGTGCATCAGCTATCATTGGTCAGCGGCAAGGTGCTTTCTAGAATGCTGGACCTGTTGTTTGAGTTGGGTTCATTATTTGGGAATGTTGTTTACGTTTAGTGTCACCAGTTTTTTTTGTTTGTTTGTTTGTTTGTTTGTTTGTTTTGACCCTGTGACTTTTTGCTCATATACCTAGGCGTCGATATGTGAGGTTCAGCACATTGATTCTCTATGTGGTGCTGCGAATTCCATTCCTGAACCGAGTGGTTAAGTTCCCTGTAAGGTGGCAACCTGCGGCTCCTTACGTGCCGTGTTCCTCCTGCAGCTCCATGAATGTATTTCTCCGTTGTTGTTTAATTATGTTTATGGGTACCAGCCTAGTGAGCAATTATTTTAGTAGCGTCGATATATATATTGAGCAAGGTCGGGTGACTTGCTGAAAGACTTTGGAACAGATGCAGAGTACTCCTGTAATTGATAAATGCTGGCTGTGACATTTTAGCTAGATTCAGTGAGGATGCAGGCTGGGACATGGTTTGGGGAGGTGTGATTGACTAGACCTCGGTGAACTTACCTGCGTGAAGGTGCAGGTATAAGAGGGAGGTAAGGTTAGTAGTATGATTTATGGAAGTGGCTTACGCCCGCTCGCTGGGGGCGCCCTGTGGTAACCTGCATGCCTTATCCTAGCCGTGCCACAGGGTTGTGGAAGTAAAATATATTTTTGTTGAACCCTCTTTCCATTTTGGGCAGATCTTCCACGGTTAGCGTGATCGTGATCTTGTCAGCCGAATGTTAATTTTATCGGCAAGATAGCCAAACCTGGGGGTGGTTTTTTGGCACGCTACAATGGAATGAAATTCATTATATAATTTCTTTAAATTTAAATTCCTACACTTTTCGCTGAAAAAATCATTGTTAAAATGAAGTAAAACTGTAGCTATTTTTGTGATCTTTTAAATAACCTTTAAAAAGAAACTCATTACGCATTTGTCTTAATGTACTTTTACACTTATTTATCTAAACAAGCAGCATATACCTTCCAAGAATCGATTGCACCAATTAAAAATATCCACGGTAAGGTTCAACCTCGTGTGACGTATTCGTGGAAATGCTCATTCACTAAACTCTCGAAATCAACCTCGAAATATTAATATTCCGTGAAATCAGGTATAAAGTATAGACATGTAGGACAACAAATTCAGTT
>JAGDQP010006129.1:0-29684 GCA_022664845.1 Lepisma saccharinum | reverse complement strand
TAATCGCAGAGTTCCCTACTTCAAAAGCTAGAGTAAAAGCTAACTTTTTACGCTATTTCTATTTGTGAAAACCGTGTATTTATTTATGGACCATTTTTTGTAACTTTGACTTCGGCCCGTCACGATTATGAATGCGATACTAGTTAAAATTCACATCCATGCCCCAGCTGGGATTCAAACCAGAGACCTACGAGTCGCTGGCTTAGCGCCTCAACCCATACGGCTACCAGGTTTCCATTTCTATTTAGTTATCATCCGTTTAAGAACATGTTGATTATACAGTTCATTGAATTTTTTAATGCTTCCTGTATACAGGAGAAGATACGTGTGAGCTGTATATACACTTGAGATAAAAATTACAAATCTAAGCTTAAAATTCAAGATACTTAAACTTAGTGGAAATACATAACAAAATATACTTAAAATACTATACTAAAGAATACACAGACTTAAAACTTGAGTTTATATGTAATACAAAATATATAAAAGCTAGAATTTAAATACAAAACAATGCATGGAGCAAGGTTACATATTTTTGAGAGACTCTACTCTGACGTATAGTCAACGCCAAAAACGTGGACCCAATCGTAAAATTTTGGAATGCCTAGATCAATTTGAGTACCGTTATCTGTAACTTACAGAAAATCACAAAATCGTTACGTTATAGGAAACCGTAGTCAAATTGGTCTATCCATTACAAACTAATTCGAAGAATAAATTTTACATCTGTGTACAAACTTCCAGCGCTGACTATACATTTGAGGATTAACTAATTAACATACATACAAATTTTCGTATTCATTGACATTATAGATTTTCAACAAGCTATGCTCCAATTACAGTGTTCAAAATTTAGAAAGTGGTTACAATGCTTTTTGACAATTATTGCATATCTAAATAGTCTTGGAGACCAAGTCATTGTTAACTCCACATATTTTATTGTACAGAGTACGGCTTCTTCAGATTGTTGATATCATCAATATATCATTGTTGATATCGTTGGTCCTTGCCTTTTTGTAGTAGAAGAGATCAATGTTGTCAACATGAGTTTTAAATGGTAGAACCTGACAATGTAATGTCGATACCAAGTTCGCGTTATTTTGAAGTATTTTCTGAGTGAATAACAGAGCAGCAATGTTGCGCTTTTGTTCTAAATTAAATTGTCGATATTGAAGTTTTAAATTAACTGCGCTGCGTGAAAGCTTATTACTGTACAAATTTCCACTAGTTCACAAATTATTGTGTTGTATTCTATATTTTTTTTATTTTTGCTTGTACTAGGCCTTTTCTGTTTTTTTTATTATTATTATGTTCTTCAAGTTTGTTTGGTATCGAGTGTAATTAACTACATAATTCTATTATATTATGAACTTTAACTACTTTGTCTGTATACTACTTTTTTTCTTGGTGTATTCTATATTTTTGTATTGTACTTTATGTTTTTCTATTGTATTGTATTCTTTTTTTAAATTCTTTTTGGGGGTAAGTTGTGGAAGAGCAGCGTATGCAGAACTTCGCCCTACAATAAAGGTTCATTCAATTCAATTGAAGGTTCATTCGCTCGTGGAACTGGATAATATTATATGGCATGAAAACATTTTTGAATTTTTTGATAGACAAAAACAGGAGGGTACACAGAAAATGTAACTTACTGATAGTCCTCAAGATAATCCCCATTGACATCCAGTACACTTTGCCAACGTTCCTGCAGCTGTTCAATATCCTGGCGGTATAATTTGGAGATCTTGCATACAAAGAAGGCCATACATACCTGCCAAGTTTGCCTCATTGGCGAAGATTTCCCACGAAGGTGGTTGGCGCAAGGTGCAGGTAGTAGTACGGTAGATGACAGTGTCTCCCAGTCAAGTCGATATATAGTATTCCTGGCTACCCGCGCCACATGCGGCCTGGTATTGTCGGCAAGAACAGTACACTCTTGCGGTTCACTAATGTTGACTCCTCCTGCTACAGTGCCTGTTTCACATGTTCCAACTGCTGCGAGTACAGGTCCGCAGTGATGGTTTGGTTCGGTGGTAGCAGCTCGTAGTGAATTACTCAGCGACTAGTCAACCAGATACTTGCAATCATGATCTTGCGTGGGTTCAGAGATTGTCTTGTGCTGTGAGGCAGTGTTTTGGGAATTGAACTTGGGTTTTTATTTATGGCCTTTAGGCATCTAAAGCTCAGGCCGGGATAGGGGAGGAGAAAGGATGCGGGAAGGTGTCGGCCAGGGCTTAAATTTAATGTACTATCCCTGCATTTGCCTGGTTACTTGTTGGTCTTCGTTACCTTCTGACAATGTGTGGTACTCACTTGCTCTACTTGGTTCCACTTCCGGTGCAGGTGAAGTCTGACTATTTCAACAGCAATCTGGAAGCATTCGGCAAGCTCACCATATGTTTGGCTGCTGTCCTGCTGTATGGCGCCTTGATGATCTGTGGGCTCCACTGCGGAGTTCATTATACAGGGACAAACTCACGACCTGAATTTCTGGAACCAATGCCCGCCCGGCAGTGCGTTCATTCTCAGAAATATACCCAAAAGCTTGATTCGGCATATTCGACGACTTGATTGGGCTGGGAATAAGTCCACTTTCAAGATAAGATAAGATAAGATAAAATGAAGTGTGTGGGCGGTAACAGAAGTATACTTTCAAGTCATATATCAGACAACCCCGAACGAGTTGCTTCAACACTTCTATTTGTCTTCCCTATTTGAGTTCTCGAACTATGATTGCTGTGAGTTCGCAAAGCGCCTGCCTTCGTCACATTCAATACTCCCACTCACTTACCCCCAATCACTTTTACAACATCTAAAACATTTATTTGCGAGCACATCTTTACATGTGACGTCAAAAACGGCAATAATGTTTGATTGCCTTGTGAATAAAAGATCTTTTCACGCACATTGCTAATTACCACATAAAAGAGCTACTTGCCACATAAAAGCACTGTGCGATACGCTCGCGCCGTGAAAGGCACACGGGGAATGTGGGTATGCGCTTCACATATTCTATACCCATGGTACGAGGTGAAGTGGGGTGGTCAGTCCCACGCTCGACCGCCTTTACATTCCCAAGGTGCCCAGGAGTACCAACCCAAGTAGCACATCCACGTCGGCCGATATGGGCATACTGGAATTACGATGTCGATCGACATCGTTCAAAATCATGTGCCCCATATTGGATGGCAAACATATCGGTCAACGATATCGATCGACATCGTTCAACATGGATCGCTGAAGATTCTTAATATCGGATATCAAGATTGTTCAATATCGGCCATTGACAAAGTAAACATAATGGAATCCTGCTTTCTTACTGTTCTTTTAAAAGAATCTTCCCTTTTTATATAGGGTCAACAACATAGACAAACCAACAAGAAATAGTCAAATACGTTAGAAATTGTAAAACAAAGTTACTTCTTACGTAAAGAATACTATTTTTCTCTAGCTAAAGTTACATCACTTCGCTGTGCTAATGGATTGCAACATTTGTAGTTCCGCTCCATTGTAATCAGTTCACGGCTCTTCTGTTTTATTACTTTTCTTTTACAGTTGTGTGACGAAGTTAGAAGTATAATGGCCATGATTACAACGGAACAGTTTCAAATCAAGAAAATGATGAAAAATAAATGTAAATAAGCCTAACTTTAACTCAGTGGCGGCCGGTGGTTTTCTCCACTGGGTGTTGCGCTTAGGCCTGTCGCAAGCCACAAAGAGCAGGGGTGAAGGAAAATTTAGGGAAGGGCTTGGCTTATGAAACATATAAAAAATTAAATATTTGTATTGAGACAAGGAAAATTTACAGGGGCTCAACCCCCTGGCTACGGACCTGGACTTTCATTATGTCTGAGTAAATTGGGTAGCTAATCAGTCTCAATCAATCAACTTAGAGTTAAATTATGTAACGTATACACAAAAGAAGAACTGAACAGATTATCAAATAAAGGGACGATAGTCAATTAGTTATGATTTTGAAAAACTTAGAAAAATGTCGTAGCTATAATATTGAGCATAGAATTCGATATTTTGTCACAAATTTTCGTGGCTAGAAATTTGTATGACTGTTCTTGATATTGCTAAAATCAGTTTTAGAAGCTTTAAATATTCGCTAAATGTTTTCTCCAAGCTATTTTGAACTACAAAGTCTAACAAGGCCACAGTTCTCCTGACATTGATTGAAATTATTCTCCCGAATAGATTGAAGACAGTTTGTGACGACAGAGCTTTCCTTTGTCAAGAAATGTGTAAATTGAATCTAATTTCGCCACAGTTTATTTTGAAAAATTCCAAAAGTAACTCTGAAATTTCTCTCGAGAAAACAGCGTGGCTACCATAACGTACCATGTGAATGTAAAGTGGTATTTTGCTTCGTAAATAATCACATCGCATACTTCCTTTGCTTACCTTACCCATTCCATTCTTTTACTCTTTCTGCTTTTTGATACCGTGTTTGTATTGTCTGTTGTTTCACTGGAATCATCAGGCTGGGCTGTTATACGCCTAATATTTGTTTCAATGTGGAAAATAGCCTTTTTTGGTCAAGGAAGAGTCAATTTCTCGATTTTGAAGTTTCACCCAAAGCATGCTTCTCAATTCTGCTTCGTGACTGGTGACTTTCATCTGCACTAGTTGGCAACTCTACTTCTGACGCGGAACATAAGGAACAAAATAACCGGACAAATACGCCTCGTACACACATACTCTCTCTCACACACACACAACACAAACACACATACACGCTCTCTCTCTCACACACAGAGATAGATAGATAAAGAGAGAGAGAGAGAGAGAGAGAGAGAGAGAGAGAATGAACATGAAAGGAGACTAGCAGACGGCTTCTTTGCAGCCTGAGCGAAGGGGCGGAGGTCATGCGCGCCAACTTCCGGATGCAATGAAAAGCTTTTGCTATCTCGTGCCTAATAAAGGGGGGAAGAAAAGAGTAGAAAACCTCGTTACTTGCATTGCCGCTGCAACGTCCCAATACCTGTGGAAATTGCTGTTGGAAAAGTCACTCGAACATGCAGCTGAGGGAGCATCTGTAGCGAGTTGGGATTAAAAAGCGTTGCGGGCAAATTACAACATCAAGTTTAAGCTGTGAACTTGTGAAGTATTTTTTTCTCTTCCTAAAAGGAAACTATGGCTTTTTTTTAACAGCGAGGGTATTGTATATTCTATATTTTAGAGTGATTGAAATAAAAAACAATAATTTAAGAAAATGGGTGTTGCGCAAAAAGGCAACATTGAAAAACACCGCCACTGCTTTAACTTATCCTCCTCCTAAGAGATACATCTCTGAACAACCACACGGCCTCAAGAGAATACGTTATTTTCTACCGTACAAACGTAAACAGCATAATAAATATTAGTAAAAAAGCCTTGGTGGTTTGTCTATGTACTTACAGCGATCAAAGTATACTTGGAAAAAACACAATCAATTTCAACACTTTATTTGTATATGTCCTTCATGTGGAAGGTCATGTTTGCACTTTAGCATGCTTCAACGGTCAACAATTTCTTTGTCACCAACCAAAACTTGTCGCGTGTTAACAACAACATGAAGTTTGATATTTTACTAACAGATGGATATAGCATTGCCTGCATAAACATGGGTTGCGCACATCGACGCAAATCAATATAGACATAGATTATCAATGTGGATCGATATCGGTCTATAACAAATGTTCTAATTTTAATTTAATTTATTCATTATGAACAAAAACTTTTCTAGAAAAAATTGATTTGTTGTTTGCACAATACTTACAATAGTTTTAGAAAATGGGAAAATTAGTGATACTGATAACCGGTAGCGATGTGGAGAGATATGGGTCCCATCAGCGGCCATCATGGATGTGCCTCTGAGCAAGGACACTCTGGTACTCAAGTCTCCGGCGTCCTGGTTGGGATTTGAATCAGGGTCGCCCGATTCCTAGTCAAACGCGCTACCGCCTGAGCCTCGAAGATTCATAATTACCGCAACATACGTACTTACTTCATGGCTTACAGAACTCGGAAGTTTATCGCCGCAGTAACAAACGTTCTCCATAGGATTCTATCCTGAGCCAGATGAAGCCAGTTTTCATCACAAACACCTACTCTCGAAGATTACTCTCTCCATGTCGCGTCGCCTTGGTCTTTCTAATGGTCTCTTTCCTACCTTAGCGTTGATATCACCTAACACAATTTTCGTTTTATACTTCGGTAATCGGTCAACAATCTTTCTAGCTCCTCGTAAAAAGTATCTTTGTCGTTATCATTAGCTACCTCGGGCGGGGCATAGACATTTATTAAAACCATGTCGCCCCATCGAGTACATATCGTAACGTACGATAGTCTTCCGTTTACTAACACTATATTTTGCACCGCCGGAAAGATACAGTTCTTAATGAGGAATCCTGTTCCAAAATCGTGAGACTGTGTTCCTCCGTAGTAGAAAGTGTACTTGCGCTGTCGGATGCTACCTTGACTCTCTCACCGGACTTCTTGTATCCCTAATATGTCCAGCTCGTACTTCTCGGTTTCGCATACCGCCACCTGAAGAGCGTCCGTTTTGTATAACGTTCGTACGTCCCACGTTCCTATTCTAAGGTCTTTCTTAATCCTGTTCTTGGAGCCCCCTGAAGCAGACCCTGCCCGGAGATCCGATTGAGGGTCTAGTTTACTTCCGAATATTTTACCCTAGCAGATTCCATGAATCATCTGTTACTATTTCTTGACGCATTAGCAACGTAAAGGTGTCAGCTTTACAACCTCACAGTAAAGGCACACATTCAAGATGTCGTCCTCTGTCCATCTCTGAACCTTGCCGATGTCATTCATCTTCAGTCTCAGGGTGGTAATGGTGACGCTGCTTCCCTTCATCATTATGTTTTTGTTCGGGGTTATCTTCCCCTAGCCTTTGTAGATCCTTCTACTAACTGCAAGGCAGCAGTACTGGTTTTGGTCCGCATCGGGATATGTCCGGTAGCCACAATATCTGGTCGGCATTCCCCTATCCGCAATCTGGGGAGGCTCCTGGTGGGAGACCAGTAACTTCAATATGGTATAATTATCACATCACGCATCGGAAAACTCAATAGATAGTAAACGACGCACATTATCTAGTCGTTTTACCTGGTATTTCAAATTTTCGGCAACTAACTCCTTGTCATACCAATAATTAACCAATATTTTTGGGAGTGGCACAAGAAGATAACATTTGTCTTAACACTGGCACACGAAAAGAATTCCAAATAATTTTCTTATTCAGGCACTTTTCGCAATTTCGAACTAAGGATTCCAACATTTTGTCATAAAGGATATAACGTAAGCAGAAACAGTGTATGAATTCTCATAAAAAATTATCCGTTTTCAGAACAAATACATTTAATTGTTCCGCTAATGAACCATCAATGTTTCAAAATTCACTTTTCAATAAGTTAATTGTCTGGCGAATCATCATTAACTAATAGAGGACGATCATTTACTAAGGATCAATTAATACTTTATCCAAGGAAGCCTGGAACATCTTCTTTGAATCCTGAACCTATCTATATAGAAACAATTCCGCTCAACTCTACTCGCACAGTGTTCCCCTCAACAAATACTTTATTCGAAATTAACACCGAAAATTTTACCACCGCCCTGACAGGTCTCGAACAATAATCTCAAGTTCCCGATTGGGTATACTGTCCGTTACATCACCAACACACGGCCCAACATATATAGAATGTTCATCTCGACTCGACACTATCCCAGCTCCTCTTTGCTGGTTACAAGGCCCAGGCCCAGGTATTTTTAGTTCAGGAATCTTCTGCAATCTTTACCATGCACAAAGCTATTTGCGAAAAATATAAGAACATTTATTCTTTTGTGCTGCTATAACGGTATTAGGTTCCGTTCCAAGGAATATTTATTTCATAGTCTTTGTTTCGTTCTTTTTTTTTTACGTGATTCATTTCTATCAATTCACTTTGCTCTCCCAGCACATATAACTGTTTAATGTTATTTGATGCCGATCTTCGGAAATATTACTATCTAGAACTCCAGATTTTCTTCTCTTTTGATCACTATCATTTCCCTTATGAGAAGGTTTGCATTCTGAGTTTCTTCTGTTCTTTTTCTTTATTCTAACGGATTATCTTTCTTTCCAGATTATTTTCTCCAAATCTTTCTTTTCTTATTAATTATCTGATTGCGTCCCTGTGCTATCAATTATCAAGTCATGATTTAGTATAGGTACGTAAAGAATTCCTATTGGTTGAACTTTCCCGCCAGAATAAAGTACTACTATTTAATGTTTATTAATTTTAATAAACATTTATATTATATTGAATTTTATATTTTCGAACATTCATTTAAATCTTCCTTCCCGGTTGTGGATGAAAATGAGAGAACCGGGGTATTCTTGGTTAGCAAATGTGACCTGCTAGTCTTGATTACTCCTTCGGGTGTGTTTTGTTTTGTGGTCGAGAGAGGGTGTGCTCTGTCTCGACCATCAACCTCCATTAATACGATACTGGACTGACTGCAGCCACTGAAAAATTCATGAATATGTGAAGCTAGGAAGCGGAGAGGAAACTTAATCTCGTTTGTCCACTTCCAGTCTAAACCAATATGGACCAAATTTTCGATTCTACCTCAGTTTTTTACGCTTGATATCTCTGTGTGGCCCGTTTTTTAATTTGTGCCTTAATTCTTGCAAAAAACATAAATATCATTTGCAGCATTTTCTATTGTATGCAGAGGATGATATACTCTTACATGAATAACTCAGGAATTAAGACTTAAATAAAAAAACGGGCCACGCAACGATATCAAGCGTATAAAACTAAGTTAGAACTGAAGATTTGGTCCACATTGGATTAGGCTGCAAGTGGACAAACGAGTTTAAATATTTGCTCTGGCGTCTATCTTTCAACACTACGTAGTCACTCCAGCATAGTTTACGTAGAGCTCGATGGTCTCGACAGACAGTTAGCAAAAAAAGAAGAGTAAACTACATGGAAGTGTTACTGACCGTTTAAAAATAAAAATATATTTTTTTTTAAAATTTAAAACAAAATATAAAATGTGGTCAGTGACCCTCAGGTAGAATTAAGAGTTCTGCACAAGTGTTGGAATATTGGGATATGTTTATCGAGACCAACCTGGGTAAACATTTGAGAATTTTCTGAGATGATTCCCGTATTCCATTACTACTAACTTCAGCGAGGGAAGTTTTAGAATCGAAGACATCTTTAAAATTCCATGCCGAGATTTTCTTCATTCTGAAACTTAGTTATTTCTTTGTAATACAATTTTTTCACCTACAGTGACAACTAGAATTTCGGACTGCTTTCAATATGTTCGGTAAAAATTGCGTAAACATTTTTGTAGTGCAAATAGTGATTTTCGGAATGCAGAGCTAGGTTGGCTTACGGTAAATATGGGCCTGTCAGTGTTCCCTTGACATCGTGAAATTGTGTTGCCAAAATCTCGAAATATAATCCCTTTAAGACGGTCTTCTACTTCTTCCAGAGCTAGAAAGTTTACTATTGGTGCTTATGGACAGAAAATTGATACCGAATATCTTCATTTTCTAAGGAACTGGATATCTTTAATAGAAAATAAAAGTTTTGGAGTATTATAAGAAGTTTATGCACGGGTTGAAATACTTAGAACGTACATTTGTCTCCTAGTTTTTCAGAAATAAATTATTAAAAAATAAATAAAATTATTATTTTTTCTCCAAATTACAATATGTCTAACTTTGCAACCACTTACGCTAGAAAGACCAACTTTATTTTGTTTTATTCCTTGTGAAGAAACGATTCTAATAATTTTATTTGCAATCATATCTGATACACCAATAAAAAAATAGTATTTTTACATAGCTATTCCAGTCCACCTGTCAAAGGTTTGATGAGAGTAAGCCAGCCGCGCCCCGCCCCTGTCTTCGCTTTTAGTCCGAGGGAAAAAAGAAGGGAGGGGACTACACAAATCCCCTCTTTATTCAGCTTCTACAACAGGTGCGGACGCGAATGCAAACATGCTGTTTTAGAAAACAGCACATACCTGAAAAATTTTATGTAGTCAAAGTGAGATATGAGAATTTTGTAATAGGATAGTAACATCATATTTGGAATGGGGTGATATTTGGAAGAGTTGCAGGGTTTATTGTGTGGTTTCCTGAAAAAAAAAAAAACTAATTTAGTTTAAAGTTATATGAAAACTCTCTTTATCTGATTTATATATAAAAAATATATCCTAATGTTACTTTTACTCTCACTTACGAACATCTTACTGCCTGTGTTTATCAATATTCATGTGCCTAATATCGGCTGCAGCCGCAACAGATATATCTATAGAGAAGTTCTGCCTTTTTATTCTTGGAAAAACTGTGAGCAGAGGAGGCACGTAAACAGAAGTACGCATGTCACAAGGCCTGAATAACCTATAACTTTGACCCTAAAACTGGCAGGTCCTTTTCAGTCGCTTTGTATTCTCCATTTGTGTCCCTCCTAAATTTAAGTAACTACAAGTCTGACAGAGATGATTTTTACACCGTTGGATTCGTCATGGTGTGCAATGGTGAGGAAAACTATGAATGTGACTAGAACTGGCAAGTCCTTTCGAATCGCTTAGTACGCGTATTCTCCATTTGTGACCCTACTAGATCTCAGTAGCCACAAGTTCGACAGAGATAAGCCATACACCGTTGGATTAGTCATATACACCGGTGAGAAAATCTATGAATTTGACTAAAACTGGCAGGCCCCGGCATTCGCTTAGTAAACTCCATTTGTTCCTATGACTTTGAAGTTTTTTGGGGGGATATGTTATAAGTCGAATTTATACGGTGGCGCTTTGGTTTTATTTGTAATAAAACTATTACTTAGTTTTTTTTAGATTATTAGCCTAGGAATTGTTAGATTACAATCTACCTTTGACTTCAGTGGATGGAAAATACAACTACTTTTAATTGAGTAAAATCTTTCACTACTCCTTCCCTGCAAGACAATTATGCAGAGAAAATGGTTGATCTAAATTACTTCTGATAGCTACCTGATAGCCAGATAGACAAACATTGTAAATTATGTCTTCGAATTCCAAAAAAAAAATCATCTACCATAATTTTGTCCTGGTTATTATTAGGAGAGAAATTAAACAGGCGTTGGAAAAAGGTAATTACTCTTTTTAAGAATAAGAGTACAAAGCCAGGGAGAGACAAATGGCCCTATTAGCTATACTTAGTAGCTCCCATACATAACAACCCTTTATGCGTTAAAAAAAATCAGAAAGTAATGCGTCCTCCGAAAAACATTAAATTCAATTATTACTGGCCTATTTTTACGACTAGGCTATTGTAAAAGTCACATTTAAGTCTATCTTATGTGGACAACGTTACATTAGCCTTAAACACATTCTGTATACGGGGTAGTTCTCGACCTTCGTACCAGGGCTTCGGCTCCTATTGCACATATGATAGAGCTTTGCAATACAAAAAATGTACATATCAAAGTGCATGTGCAGAATCACATGATGATGTTGCTGAAAGCAGTGGCGTCCCGGGAATACATCTACGGGAGGCAACTTCAAAATCTTGCTCCCTTTGCAATAAGCGCGACATTTTCAATCACTTTTAGAGGAACAAAAGCTTTTGAGTCTTGGCCCGGGCCAGATCAAAATGAATTTATAATTTCTTAAAAAAATCGGTAAAACATTTTGAATTTAATCAAGAAGTAAGAAAACATAACGAAAAATAATTGGATTCCTTATCCTAACATTAACAAACATAACTGCCACAACACAAGAAAAATTTAGGGGTAGCGTTTCTGCCAACCAAGCGGCATTGGGTATGTCGAGCGTACGAACCCTGCTCCGGCCGGCCATCCTGACTGAGGTTTTCCTCAGTCTCAACAGGCGAATGCCGGGATGGTACCTTCTGTAAGGCTAGGGTCTCCGCCTTTGCGCACTAGGGATGTCAATCCGCTCGGCTCGAGCGGCGAGTCTAACGCTCGAGCTCGACTCATTGTAACCGAGTCGCAGCGTGAGTCTCTCTGAGCAACGATTCGAGCAGTTCTAAGTACCGACTCGATTCGACTCGAGCAGTTCTGGGTACCGACTCGACTCGACTCGAGAAGCTACTGAGCGCCGTTTCGAGTAAATAGTGAGCGCCGACTCGACTCGACTCGAGCGCATAGTGAGCGCCGACTCGACTCGACTCGAGCACATAGTGAGCGCCGACTCGACTCGACTCGAGCACATAGTGAGCGCCGACTCGACTCGAGCACATAGTGAGCGCCGACTCGACTCGACTCGAATCGAGCGAGTCGGCATTGAAATAACAAAAAAAAAAAACTTTTTAAAGACATTCTTTTCTTAATCAATTCGTACTAAAAAGGAAAAAAAAATGTTGATGCATGACTAAAAAGAAAAGAATGGGGCGAGTCATTTCAAGAATTTATGAAGCGACAGTATATGAGAGCGCGCTCATGCTTTTCTTTTTAGGCATGCATAAGTAAAACTATTTTTTTTTTCCTTTTTAGTACGAATAGATTAAGAAAAGAATGTCTTTAAAAGTTTTTTATTACTTTTATATGTTAATTTAGCTTCACTATTTGTTTTTTCTTTCCTACTAACTTTAGAAACAATGATAGTAGAAAGCATGATAGTCGATGTGAAGTTAGTTTATTGATCTTCTTGGCAACATAATTTGTTGTTCTAAGTTTTCTCTAATAACTGAACAAGTAGAAAACCAAGATAGCTGTGTATAAATTATGAGGTAAGATAACTTTGCATTACTATGACATCGTCCACTGACTCCTTTTCTGACTGTTATCTCAATCCGCTCGACTCGAGCGGCCAGTCTAACGCTCGAGTTGAGTCGTCGCTCGAGCTCGACTCACTGTAACCGAGTCACAGTGTAAGTCTCTCTGAGCAGCGACTCGGCTCGACTCGAGCACATAGTGAGCGCCGACTCGGCTCGACTCGAGCACATAGTGAGCGCCGACTCGGCTCGGCTCGAGCATATAGTGGGCTCCGACTTGACTCGAGCAGTTCTGAGTACAGACTCGAGCAGCTACTGAGCGCCGACTCGACTCGACTCGAACACAAAGTGAGCACCGACTCGACTCGACCCTAGCACAAAGTGAGCACCGACTCGATTCGACTCGAGCAGTTGTGACCACTGACTCGACTTGACTCAAGTAGGTACTGAGCGCCGACTCGACTCGAGTGGAGCAAGTCGTTGACATCCATGCTTTGCACATCGTTGTGCTTCCCCTATCCCGGCCTGAACCTTAGACGCCTAAAGTCCATAAATAAATTTTTGAACACAAGAGAAAATGAAGTATTTACTCATTATTTTTTCTTGTCTCTTGTCACTTTTCAATGTTTTAAAAATGTAAATAATAATGTTTTTGATGAATCATGTTTTGATCATTAATCAATTTAATAAGAATGCTAGACTTGTATATTAGAGGTCTGCACGGGCTCAGGCCATAAATTGCCAGAACTTCTCGTGCTCTTGTTGGGCCTGGGCTTACTGTAATTATTTTTTTCCCAACTGGGCCAGAGCAAGAACTGTATGTTTGGGCCAGGGCAAGAACTGTATGTTTGGGCCAGGGCAAGAACTGTATGCCAGGGCCAGGGCAAGAAATGATGTACAATCTCAGGCCTGTGTTTAGTTTAAAGTTAATTGAAAACCCTATCTGATTTGTATAAAAAATGTCCTAACGTTACTTTTATTCTCACTAACGAACATTACTGTCTGTGTTTATAAATACTCATGCGCCTAATAGCGGTTGTAGCCGCAGCAGATGAACCTGCCTTTTTATTCTTGGAAAAACTGTGAATAGAGGAGGCATGTAAACAGAAGTATTATTGCATGTCACACGGCCTGAAACCCTGGAATAACATATAACTTTGAGCCTAAAACTGGCAGGTCCTTTCCAGTCGCTTTGTATTCTCCATTTGTGCCCTTCCTAGATCTTAGTATCTATAAGTCCGACAGAGATGATTTATACACAGCTGGATTAGTCATGGTCTACAACGGTAAGGAAATTTATGAATGTGACTCTAAAACTAGCAGGTCCTTTTGAATCGCTTAGTATTCTCCATTTGTGCCCCTACTAGATCTCAGTAGCCACAAGTTCGACAGAGATAAGCCATACACCGTTGGATTAGTAATGGACACTGGTGGGAAAATCAATGACTGACTAAAACTGGCAGGCCACGGCATTCCCTTAGTAATCTCCATTTGTTCCTATCACTGAGTTTTTTTTAATACGTTATAATTCGAATTTATACGGGGGCGCTTTGGTTTTGTTTATAATAAAACCATTACTTAATATTTTACGTTAATATTCTAGGAATTGTTAGGTTACAATCTACCTTTGATTTCAGTGGATCGAAAATACTATTTTTAAGTGAGTAAAATCTTTCACTCTAGCTAATGATTTTTTGTTAGTTTGTTTATTTGTTTCTCTTCTGAGGAAGTGTTTTAACTACTCCTTCCCTGCAAGACAATTATGCAGAGAAAATGGTTGATCTAAATTACTTCTGATAGCCAGCTGATGGAGAAATAGACAAACATTCTAAATTATGTTCTCGAATTCCAAAAAAAACATCTATCATAACTTTGCCATATGGTTGTTATTAGGAGAGAAATTAAACAGGTGTTGGAAAAATGTAATTAATATTTAGGTCCTTTGGGGCGGGAGGGGAAAGACTGCATTACGAAGTCGAGTAACTCTTTGCGGGACCTGCAACCTTATTTCGGGTAATAATTTTTCTGAGTGAATTTTACTATATATTAGTTTGTGTAGAAATGATAATAGAAAATTAACTCTTCTATTTTAACTCATTCAGCGCGCAAGTACAGAGAATAAAATTTCTAGCGTTGGGTCTTAGGTCGCCCTGTGTGAATTCATGAAGTCCATAATTGACGTATTATTAGGATTAAAGTGTTGCTCCGTAGTGTAGTAGCTAAATAATAAATCACAACGTTGCAGGTTCAAATCCATCCACAGATACGTGGAAAATTTTTCGATTATAAATGAAGACGAGAGAGTCAAACATGTCATTGAATTAAGGCATAATGTAATCAAGGTCCAGTTCTTTTTCTAAAACTACTGTAAAAATATGCATAATTCGGTTTGCTAAAATAGTAAATTTCCTCAGTATGTAACTTGGTACTATTTTGAGTGCATACAACTGAAAAGTAAGTTGGGCTAACATTGGGCCACATGTACATTGGAATTACCATATAGTTTGTTCTACGTTGAACTTCGCTTTTAGGGCCAACGTTATCGCTAACGATAAGGCTAGCGGCCAACGACAAAATAGTACGTAGGTCGAACAGTACTGATAAACGTTAATCTTACATTAAAACGTACAATCAGATTATCAATGGTCCAACAAGAATTTGCTACTTGGGGTACAAACGATTTTGTATTATATTTGTTGTTACTAATACAATTTGCAATATAATTACTAAATGAAAATTTCTATATTGCTATTGAGTTGATCCTTTATAATGCGGCCCTCGCTATCTTCCTGATTAGTCAATTTAGCCAGCTACCAAAAAAGGTTGGAGACCCCCTGGAGTAGACTATAACGTTTTTCCGAATGATGATTGAATTAGCTGTTTGGGAAGATTGCTCGTTAGTATTCACAGTGCAATGTAAATATTATACTTGTTAATAATTGCTCTGTGATAAATAGCTACTACTGAACTATGATATATGCAGCAAATGCAAGTTTGCTGTAAGATTAGAAATTATATTTTACAGCTGTAAGTAATGCTTTTGTTACAGTACTACACAAATCTGCTTTATGTGATAAATAGTGCAAAAAATACAGAATAGGTATAGAATGAGTGAAGACAATACACGGTCAGGAAAGTCGAAACAATATATTGCATTATACCAGAATAATAACTTCAATGGGGCAGCAGAGGCAGGGGGAGGCAATATTTCTCCACTCACCACGTCCACCCTCTTAGTATAGAACCATTGAGGAAGAACACAAACTCTACAGAATTAGCCATTTTCCCCAGGAAACCGGTCGAGAACCTGTTTCATTCAAGCGGTACACAGATACTTATTCAGACATTCGCTTCTCCAACTTCCCACCCCTTCCACTGCCAGGCCTAGAGTGGGGCGTGGCTTACCCTCATCAAACCTTTTAGAGGTGGACTAGAATAGCTATATAAAAATACTATTTTTTTATTGGTGTATCGGATATGTTTGCAATTAAAATTATTAGAATCGTTTGTTCACAAGGAATAAAACAAAAAAAAGTTGATCTTTCTAGCGTAATTGGTTGCAAAGTTAATCATATTGTAATTTAGAGAAAACAAAATAATTTTATTTATTTTTTAATAATTTATTTCTGAAAAACTAGGTAACAAATGTACGTTCTAAGTATTTCAACCCGTTCATAAACTTCTGAAGAATGCTTCAAAACTTTTCTTTTCCATTAAAGATATCCAGTTCCTTAGAAAATGAAGATATTCGGTATCAATTTTCTGTCCATAAGCACCAATAGTAAACTTTCTAGCTCTGAGAGAAGTAGAAGACCCCGTTAACGGACGTTTATTGTGTTTCTACCATTTTCACTCTTTCTTACTTTTCTAGGTAAAGTTTATTTTAGATGCTCCAACTTAGAGTAATTATTTTTGTATCAAAAGCTCACTACAATTTTATGGCCGGAGTAAGTTTAAGTTTTGCACTCCGTGCATGTGTCCTTTTCATTCTCTACGCTTTGAGTTTTCGGGTTTTGTTAGCTTTCGTTTCCACAGATACGATAATTAGATTTCCAACTTAAAATTACTGGAAAAAAATGGACCACAGTTTATTATTTCTCTTCACTGAAGCTTTTGAAAATGTGTGTGTGTAGGTTCTTGTTAACACTGAAATTTTTTCCAGCATCTTTTGGGATCTTTATGCCTTGTAGAGAAATTACCATCAATGTTTAACCTAATGAATCTATAGATCTAACTGTTCTGTAAAGTGCTTAAAGGTGGAGAATGGTCTATAGTGATTTGTGTCCTTGTACTTTGAAAAATTAAATTTTGGATTTTTTTCTGTAGAAAATTTATGGACAATTTTGGAAACTAATGTTGTTATCTAAAAATTCAATTGATTTGAAATTACTTTTCCTGTGTGAAAGCTGTGTTCAGGAATTTCTTCAAAGATGAAAACGATTTGTAAAGCAAGATACAATAGAAAATATAGCAAATTTCGAACTAAAATTGAAATGTAATGAATATTTCTTTAAGACTAAAGTATATTCTGTTAACGACCCTATCTAGTCAATTCTGTCAGACTACTCAAAAGTTGACTTTTTAACAGAAGAAACGTTGTATCTGTTTCTATGGAGCAAATTACTCTGTTGTTTTAAAGCCTAAAGCTATTTTTTTTTCTTTTGGAATAAATAACATAATAAAAGGGTTTTTATTGCTTTTACTAAAAGCTTGGTGTTAGAACGTGTAGTTACATATTTGTAGTTTAAGTTGTTTGAGTATTAGACGTATAGATATATTTTCTCAAAGATCATTTTTACCTCAGATGCAGTCAGTACTTATCGTTTATTTATATGAAATATTTCAAAACTATAATTTGTCTACTACAAAGCCAGTGCATGTATATCAGTGTTTAATCAAAAATAAAGTAACCTCAACTTTTAAATATTTTAGTTAATGAACCTTTTCATTCCGTACCATAATTGCTTTATATAATAACTACAGTAACCTTTAACGTCTGGGGTCAGTTCGATGCCTTACCTCAGATAATATGTTAGCAGGGTTTAGTTTAGTATTTGAACGATGTTCGTTGTCGGTTTGAATAGTGGATATATTTTCCCTTCTGAATGCTTCGTGGTGGTAAACTCAGTAGAGTTTAGAAGATTCAGATTTAGTCAGGACTAAGTCGCTCCTTCGACGTTGAATTGTTTATTTACCAGGAGCATGAGTAAGTGTTGAGTGTGCCTGGTACGTTCCGAGAGCACTTATGGTAAGGTATAATTAGATATAAATACTTGTCACTTTCTAGTGGAAGACAGCGAATTTCCCCGACGGAAAGCTTAAGCTGCGGGCTTTACTGTAGTTCCGGTTCGTTATATTAAATGTATATTTTTGTACGCTATTTAGTGGTGTTAATACTTTAAATTCTCTACACAGTGTATATTAATTTATTTTGACTGCTATTTATAATTGAGTTTGCGTCTGCGTCTTGGTATCTTCCATGTGTGTCTCAGGATAAACTTTAAATTGAGTACTCCGATATTACGATTACTTTATTAGATTTTCTGCTACTCGAGCACATATGATGCTTAGTATGGGTTATTCTGGTATTTCTTTCTTGTTGGGTTGGTGTGAATATGTCTCTCCTTCCTTCCTTTTCTTTCATTAGCTTTCGCTTTCTTTACGTTCCGCATCTTCGTCAGATATTTTAAGTGAAGCTTCGAGTATTCGATAGCTGTTATATTAGTAATCGCATGTTAATAATTATATTGAACGCTTTGAGATTTTATTTAACAATGTGGTTTCTACTGGTACCCGGAGTGGTGCAGTAGTACTCAAATGTTCGTGTGTGTAAGCAAACGGTAATGTCCATGACTGGTGAAACTGCTATTAGCTTTGTGTGTTCTTGAGGTTTTAAGGTTCTAACTATCCATTTTCCAGTTGATGAGTCATTTCTTCGAAACTCTTTATGAGTTTTCCCTTGTCTTATACGGAGAGGTTCTACATTTTCTGAATTTGTGTTCTTTTCCTTCTATAGGAGAAACCCTGTTTTATATTTGAGAGGTTTGTTAGTGACAACAGTGACGCAGACTTCGATTCTGTACTGATCTTTGAATCAAGGTCACTGATTTATCGACTGATGTATGACGATTTCACTGCACGATTGTTGAAGATTACTCAACTAAAAGAAGCTCCGCCTGTACTGCGGCCCTTGGGCCTCGTAGCCACAAAGAGGTGCTGCGAAAGTATCGAGGAGAGAAGAACACTCTACATACACAGATGCCGTGCCGTGGTGGTGTAATGTGCAATATACCCAACCGGGAATATCCGGTTCGAGTCCCAGTTACGGTGGCAGGCAATTTTTCTGTGTTAATTTCAACCTTTACGATACACAAGCTTGTAATAACAAATGAAGGGTGCACAGGAAAAATCAACAGAGACTGAGTACTGTGAAGATGAGTTTATAGTGACATTTTTATTATATCAGGTAGTTTCAACGTATCAGTGAAGGAATAAATTAGATCAATCAACTGGGTTAGAAGTTATTAACAATTCAAGATGCCAAGAATATTGGAAAAGGATAGAGATTGAAGTTTATTTTCCTTGTTCCTTGAAAGTCGGATTTTTGGACTATGTTGTTTCCCCCCTGTACCTTTCAAATAGTTTTTGTTTGTTTATTTTTCTTTGTTTTTTGCTTCCTTTTTTCTTTGTTTCTTTCTTCAAGTAGCGAATTTAATTCACACAAAATTGGGCGCAGCTCAATTTTGACATTTCCATAATTATCTTTAAGTAGAGAATTAACTTCTTTATCTGTCATATTGCGCATAGCTTTGTTGTGTCGGAACATCGATTAATATTAAATCACGATGCGATAAGTTATAAATAGCCATTCCTTGAGCTTGGCTCAAAACCTACGTTCTTGCTTCTTGAATTGACATGCTGTCAAAAGTAACAGAGAAGCAAAACAAGAAACCGAACATCTTAACTAGAGTTAATAAAGTTTTTTGACCTTGACTTGTGGGTCATAAAACATTGATAAGCACCTACATATATGTACATTAAAATGGTCGCCGTGGCTCAGTAATAGAGCTCTCATTGTTGGTGTTTGGGGTCCCCGGTTCAATCCCAGCTCATGTTATATGGTCTTTCTGGTGGTCAAACACCGTGTGCGTGGATTATTTAGGGATTCTCCAGTTTCTTCCCACTTTCCTCATTCCACCAATTCTCCCACCATTATCCATACGGTCTGAGCCGAAGTTGCCTTAAATAAAATGTAAATATACTCGTACAGCATATGTTTCGTACCTACAACCACAATCGTGAGATCGGTGAAATTTAATTTGTAGTAATAAATCATTTTTATCATAGTTGGAAATATATACTAAGTAGACTTATCAGATTTATCCAGACACCTCACACAACGAATGTCAATACGCAGATTAGCAATTATAAATTTGGTTTAATAAGCAAATGTTGCTTATTTTGTTACTAAATCCAAGTTATAAAACCGGCCGGGACGCCGCTACATCACCTCAAAACTGAAAATATCTCGGTCAAACCAGAACTGCCAGAATCCCCATGAGGAAATCTCGGCTGGTCTCCGGTGTGGCCCGCCTTCATGGTTGGTGGGCCACCGGTTTCCCGCCGACTTTTCCTCATGGGGATTCCTATATAATCAACATGCACGGCAGTGCATGAGCCAAGTTCTTCACGTCAGAAAACGTCAGCACTGCCAGAAGCATGTTATACAGGAACAAGAGTTTATGGCAAAATCGACAATTTGGGGGCCCCGTATAAAAAAATGTGTTAAAGATAGGAATATGAGCTTTTGCCGTTAAGGAGATATGGTAAATGTGTGCAGGTGTGCAAAATTTCATATTCGTATCTCAAACTATGTTCTAGTTGTGGACCCCTGAAATTGCACATTTTAGGCTAACTGACTCACTCACTCATCATATTGTTTACGGTGTTTGGAGTAAGCTAGAAACATGAAATTTGGTATGAAGGTAGAGGATGATAAGTAGATAAAGGAAAAATGCCGACATTTTGAAAATGTCGCCATCTTGGATTCAAAATGACCGCCAAACCTAAAATTTCAAAGAATACACAACCTAAACGACTAAAGCTACAACAGTGAAATTTGGTATGAAACTACACCATTGATAGCAAATTAAGAAAACTTTTTAAAATTTTGAAAATGTCGCTATCTTGGATTCAAAATGGCCGCCAACCCTAAAATTTTAAAGAATACACAGCCTAAACGGCTGCCGCTAGAATAACGAAATTTAGTTTGACAGTACAACATTATTAGTAGATTATGAAAATATTACAAAATATCTCTAAAGACGCCATCTTGGATCCAAAATGGCGGACGTCAAAAATCCATTTTCCACACTGCTTGAGCCAGAGATACGAAATTTGACATAATGATGTATTATCAAGAGTAGTTTAGGAAAACATAACAACGTTTTAAAAAAGTCACCATCTTTGATTGAAAATGGCAGCTGAAATACCATTTTTAACATCGTTCGAGATAGAGAAAACGAAATTTGGTATGAAGGTGTACCATTACGAGTAGGTTAGAATAAATTCGACTCGTTTCCCCTAGTAGGGTGCAGCTCCCAGCAGGAGCCTGATTGCGATAAAGGGGTGCGCCCCAGCGAGGCCATCTTGGAATTCTGGGGCCAGCGCCCCAATGAGGCGAAGCGAGCATATAAATTACACAAGTGTAAAAAGCTGCGAAATACGAGCAAAAGCACCAGAGGTGCAAAATATCCAGTCAACTCCTTCAACCTTAAAAAGTGGTGAAATGGAATATGGATGAGCCTAGCTCCTCGCGCCAGCTTCCAATACTCCTGCGTGTCCCACCAAGTTTTACTCGTCACAAACGTTAGCACTGCCAGGAACATGTTATACAGGCAGAATGTGGAAGTTTCCCCCATTCGGACGCAGTGCTCTGGAGTATGAGGGAATATCTGCATCATGGGGCGCAGTGCCCTGCAGATTCTGGTTGTGATAAAAGGGCGCAGTTCCTCCAAACTCCTCAAGCTCGATTCGCGGCCTGCCGTGGGATTCTTGGCGCAGCGACGCGAGCGAATCGAGGGGAGTATCAACACGTACGGCAGTGCATGCAGCCGAGTTCCGCGTGTCACAAAACGTCAGCATGCTATACAGGAACAAGAGTTTATTGCGAAATCAACGATTTTGAGGTTCTGTAAGAAACAAGATGTTAAAAATTGGAATATGAAATTTCGAATTATGACGGTATATCATCACTAGTATATTACAAAATATCTGCAAAGACATCATTTTGAATCCAAAATGGCTGACTTCATAATTCATTTTTCAGACCGTTTGAACTAGAGATACGAAATTTGGCATAAAGGTGTATTAACAAGAGTAGTTTAGGAATAATTTACATTTTTGAAAAAGTTGTTAACTTGGATCAAAATGGCCGCACAAAAACTTTTTCCACACCATTCGAGCTATAGAAACGAAATCTGGTATGAAGGTGTACCATCACAAGTAGGTAACGGCAATGTAAGAAAAACTTTTTAAAAATCTCTCTCTTTAATTCAACATAGCCGCCCAAATACCATTTTCCAAACCACTGAAGCTAGAGAAACGAAATTTGGTATGAAGGTGTACCATCACGAAAATATTTCAATAAATCGATCAAACCACCGCTATGAGGGTGCAGCCCCCGAGGGGATATGGAAAAGGTCTGCACAGCATGGGGCGCTGCTCCCAGAAATTCTGATTACAATAAAGGGGGCGTAGCCCTAAAAATTTGAAGTTGGGGCGCACACGGAATTCTGGGGCAGCACACCCAGCGAGGTGAACCCAGTATATATATACATACACGTATAAAAAGCTGTGAAATCCGAGCAAAACACCAGATGATGTTCGAACCTTAGGGTTGGTGGTGGTGGATTTTAGGGCCGCCAGCAGGAAGCAAATTTGCTATAAAGGTGTATCATCACAAGTAAGTTACAATAAATATGGCAAAGCTTCTCTATGTTTCAATAAATATGTCATTCCCATGGGTGGTGGGTATGGGGAAAGATCTGCAACATGGAAGCATAGTGTCCTGGAGAGTGGTTACGATAAAGGGCCGTAAATATCCAAAAATTCGAAGTTGGGGGCGCAGCCAGCTACGGGGGGCGAGGACCTAAACGAGGTATATATATTATACACGTACAAAAAGCTGTGAAATCCGAACAAAAACACCAGAGGTGCAAAAAGTGGAGCCAAGTTCTTTAGCCCTAAAAAGATGTGAAATGGGAGACGGATGAGCCAAGTTCCTTGGTGACAGCATGTAACAGGAACAAAGGAACTTGGCGCTAGCTGGCAACAGCCTTAGGGTTGGTGGCGGTGGACGTAGTGGGTTTTAGGATCCCCACCAGCCTTATAGCTTGAGGATCATGAACCTTGCCACCTCGCGCCAAGTTCCTTTGTTCCTGTTACATGCTGTCACCAAGGAACTTGGCTCGTCCGTCTCCCATTTCACATCTTTTTAGGGCTAAAGAACTTGGCTCCACTTTTTGCACCTCTGGTGTTTTTGTTCGGATATAAATATACCATCACTAGGCTTCCCAAAGCTTCTACCCATTCCGCTTGCCTGGATGGATGGGAGAGCTTGAATAGAAATGCAATATAGGCATTTAAAAAGATGTAAATATTAATTAGAAAAGTCCAATCACATATCCATAGTCGAGTACAAAGACCTCGAAAAACCTGGATTTTGTATAAGTACACTCAAATGAGCAAAATATTACCGACTGAGCTTTTTTCTATTTCCCTCAAATAAAATAGGTATGTAATAACTAACAATTTATTGCAACAAATGTTGCCATTAACAAGTGGCATACATTACGTAACATGTGCGTATAGAGTGAATTAATTTGCCTAAGTAAGCAACTCTGAACATGAAACTCTATGTTTCGAAGCTATGTGCGAGGTTTAAAAAATTACTGATTGTGAATCGAACTTTAAATATCACTTTAAAATAAATATAACATATAAAATATTTCTGTTACTAAAATATAACATTAATTTCAATGACATACTCAAATTACAAAATAATAATAGTATTCGGGCCATTGTGAAGATATCGCGACCGAGGTTTCCAACTTTAGTCCCACTCAAGCAGACTACAAAATAAAGGAACTAGGAGTAATTACTAATCAGAAAAAGAACTCAAAACAAGGATATTCCCGATTTCTTCATATTCGTAGCCCGGAAAATCACTTCATACTTACCAAGACTTCAATTTACTTACGAAGAATGATAAATATAAATACATAATAATAAAATAATTAACAGTCTAAATTCTATTATACACCTACCGGAAAATTCACAGATCTGACGTACCTTGCCATTAAACTGCCGAGCCGCTAGAGTCGACACGTACAAATACAACCAATAACAACACAGAACAAGCATGCCGTCATTTTATCTCAATAGAGAAGTTTCATATCAAGTGGATCTTCCCTCTATCCAAATATCAAGAATTACCATATTGAGCCGAAATTAAGCCGCACATTTTATCCAAATTTCAACTCCAGAAAAAGGCTTATCCCAATTTGGCAAAAGATGGACAAAGCACGTTCTCTTCTTAGGGTCTCTCCTAGATGTTCGTTTACGGGATGATGACGATTAAATAGGAGAAAATATAGATGCACCACAAAGTAACAATGATATTCTGGGAGAAGCTTGTGAGGAGATAGGCCTACAGGTGAACGTAGAGAAAACAAAATAAAATAATGATAACAAAAGAAAATACAGAGAATAAAGGAAATATAAATACAATAACTTAGAATGAGATCATACAGAAAATAATTATTTAAATTAAAAAAGTGTTTAATATACCACGTTTTTAAAACGGACTAAAAAGTATAAAATAATTTCTCTTAGCTCCATACAGATTTATAACCCTATACAGATTGTTCTGAAAATTTGTGATTGTACATTTTTAATAGCTATGAAAATACTTGTAAGATTTAGAACGAAAAACGTGGGGTGTATCCAATAGATAATAGTAAGGAGTGTAGAGAGTAGTTGTCGTTGAGAAAACTCACACAACAGTTCATCATTTGCAATGCAATAGAATTGTTAGTGACTTAGGTGAACTATTCATGCATCAATTATCTATCGCATGCACCCCACGTTTTTAATTCTAAATCTTCATAGCTATTAAAAATTTACAATCACAAAGTTTCAGGACAATCTGTATGGGGTTAGAAATCTGTATGAGGTTATAAATCTGTATGGGGTTAGGAGAAATTACTTTATACTCTTTAGTCAGTTTTAAAAACGTGGTATATTAAACACTTTTTTTTATTTATATAATTATTTACTGCTTTAGTCTTGGACTTTATACCGAATTTCATTTCTCTAGATTCAGTGGTTTGAAAACTGTTTTTGGCGGCCATTTTGGATTAAAGATGGCGACCTTTAAACGTTTTATTATATTGTCGTGACTTACTCATGATGGTACACCTTCATTTAAAATTTCATTTCTCTAGCTCGAATGGTGTGGAAATTTATATTTGGGCAGCCATTTTGAATCCAAGATGGAGACTTTTTAATATGTTGTAATATTTTCCTAAACTACTTGTTATGATACACCTTTATGCCAAATTTCTCATCTGTAGTTCAAACCGTGTGGAAAATTATATTTTTTGTCCGTCTTTGGAGAAATTTGGTAATATTTTCATAACCTAGGCCTACTAGTGATAATGTACCTTCATACCAAATTTCATTACACTAGTTCCAGCGGTTTAGGCTGTGTAATCTGTACAACAATGGTTTGGCGGCAATTTAGGATCCATCACGGCGACTTTTTCAACATTTTGTAATATTTTTAAATCTACTAGTGTTCATGTACCTTCATATCAAATTTCATTTCTCTTGCTCGAACAATTTAAAAAGAAACATTTTTGTGTCCGCCATTTTGTATCCAAGATGGCGTCTTTGGAAACGTTTGGTAATATTTTCGTAACCTAATAGTGATAGTGTACCCTTATACCAAATTTCGTTTCTATTGCATAGCCGTTAAGGCTCTGTATTCTACACAACAATGGGTTTGGTGGCCATTTTGGATCCAAGATGACTTTTGCATTGTGATCCAGTTCTGAGCTATGTTTAAATTTTCAAGTATCTAGCTCATCGGAAACTTCGTTTCAAATCGATTGCAAAATTTGTACTGAACAGACAAGAAAGGGTTTGTCGGTCATTTCGGATTCAAGATGGCGACTTTTTAAAAATATCATAAGTTAATATTGCATTGTCATCCAGTTCCAGTTTCAAGTTTCTAATTGATCGGGAATTATTTTAAAATCGATTGTAAAATTTGTACCGAAAGACAAGGAAGGGTTTCGCGGCCATTTTGAATCCAATATGGTGAGTTTTTCAAAATGTAATAAGTTAATATTGTATTGTCATCCAGTTCTGAGCTATGTTTAAAGTTTCAAGCATAAAGCTCACCGGGAACTTAGTTTAAAATCGATTGCAAAATTTGTACCGAACAGACAAAAAAGGGTTTGACGGCCAATTTCCATCCAAGATGGCGACTTTTTGAAACTGCTATAAGTTAATATTGTATTGTCATCCAGTTCTGAACTATGTTTAAAGTTTCAAGTCTAGCTGATCGGGAACTTGGTTTAAAATCGATTGTAAAATTTGTACCGAACAGACAAGAAAGGATTTGGCGGCCATTTTGGATCCATGATGTCGACTTTTTCAAAATGTCATAAGTTAATATTGCATTGTCATCCAGTTCTCAGCTATATTGAAATTTTCAATTCTATAGCTCATAGGGAAGATAGTTTAAAATCGATTGCGAAATTTGAACCGAACAGACAGAAAGCTAGTTTATTTCCTGTTATTTTATTATATTTTGTACCGAACAGAGAGACAAAAAGCGAGTTAATAAAAACGTGTTTATAAACAAATTTTGAACACTTGGAAGCATATGCAAGAAGCAAAACGAGGTAATAGAAGAATAACATCTCGCTTAGAATTGGACAACGCATGATTGTATTTAGTCCAGGACTCTTTACCTCGTGATTAATATCAAGAACGTTGAAATTGAAAACACAGAGAATAGTAATTTTGAAATCTGAAGTAAGACCCTGTCAGGTGAACATAAATTGTAAGTGTTTGGAAATATATGTGACATGTGACAACACGGGACGAGATATGCCGAAAATTGAAGACTGCATAATAAAGAACTCCACGATTCATCCGATTTGGTACGAATGATAAAATCATAACTTCTAAGACGGGTAGGTCATTTAGTTCGGATGGGAGGAAAACTGAGATTATATTCCATCGTAGTTGGTAAACCGGAAGGAAAGAGGCCGTTGAGAAAACCAAAACGTCGATGGGAGGACCATATTAGAACGGGTCTTATAGAAGTAGGTGATCGTGATTAAAAATGTCCAGGATAGAATCCAACGGCGAAAGGTTGTTACTGTGGCAATGAAAAGCATCGGTATTAAAGGAGTTTTCTTGGATAGAGTACAGTAAAGCTGGAACTCTGAAGGCTCAAGATCGCGGAAGTTAGGGGTGTGGGGAAAAACTCCCAACCAACTGCTCTTGTCATATTAGCGGAGTTCAGTCGTGCACTATCATGTTGCAGTAACACTGGATGCAGTCTTCTCGATCGTTTTCCATGAATTGCTATCGCAAGGCGTCTGAATTTTTACAATAAACTCAGATACAGATAGATAGATACATTTTATTATTAATAATATAGAATTTACAAATTACATAAATTTATTTGGAACCGAGCAAATGCTGTTTATGGTTACTCCTCTCAATAATTGTTAATTTCTAAAAAAAAATAGCAAGAACAAAATACGGTGGTTATATAATAATGTAATGATATGAATGATTATACAAAAACTACAAATAAGTTGGTTAAATAATTAAATGTAAACATCTCTGAAGATTATAATCATATAAAAATTGCATGACAATATACTAAATAAAATGTACTATTTTTACAATTCAGTTTGGTTTTGTTGTAGAAATTTGTTCACTTGTTTTCTGAATGCTTTATAAGTTGTTGCTGTTCTTATGTTCTAGGGTAAGGAATTCCAAACACTAATACTACTAAATGTGAGGCTTCGTAATCCATAGTTCAAACGTGGTCTAGGTATTGTTAACTGATTGTTTGTTATTGCTCTTGTTCTTATAGGGTGTGTTAAAACTGTTACTCGGGACGATAATAAAGTAACATTGTTATTGAGTATCCTGTACATTAGGCAACTTAGTCTATATAAATAAAGTTTCTCTGGCGTCTTTATTTGAAGCTCTTCAAATAGAGGACGCGTATGCGCCAGAAAGTCTGCACCTATGATTATTCTAATTGCTCTCTTTTGAAATGCAAATAATTTTCGCTTGTATTGTTTACTTAAGTTCCCATACCATGATTCAATGCTATACGAAAGGGATGGGTGTACAAAAGCATAATAATATATCTTAGTTACATTTCCGGGAAACATTCGAGAATTTTTGAAGAGTAAACCAATGTGTAGTGACGCTTTTTTGCTTATTTCAATGAAGTGTTTTCCCCATATGAAATGTTCGTCGAACCATGTACCTAGATACTTTGTATTTGAAACTGTGAGTATGTTTTCGGAATTGATAGAAAACTGATAATATTTAATATTTTCTGTTTTATGAATGTTCCTGAAATATAAACATTTTGTTTTTGCGATATTCAACTTTAATTTATTAATTTTGAACCATTGCTCTAATTTTCCTAAGTCGTTATTAATTGCCTTTTGCACTCAGTCAAGTGTGGATCCCTTCTTGAATATAATTGTGTCATCTGCAAATAACAGCCACTTTGATCCACTTAAAATTTCTGACAAATCGTTAACAAAAATAGTACCGGTCCTAAGACAGATCCCTGTGGTATTCCACAATTTACTGCTTTTAAGTTTGATGTCGCCTTCTTAACATAAGTGTATTGCTTTCGATTTTTCAGAAAACTTTTGAAGAGATCGTAAGCAATACCACGTATTCCATAACTATGTAGCTTCTGAAGCAATATCTTATGATTTACCGTATCGAATGCTTTCTTTAGATCTATGAATACCCCTATTACGTACTAGCTGTCATCAAGGGCTTCAGAGATATAATTTGACAGATTACTGGCAGCAAGTTGGGTACATTTGTTTTTCTGAAATCCATATTGTTCTTGTTTTATAATCTTGTGATTATCAATGAAACTCGCCATTCTTGAACATATAGCTTTTTAAGACACTTTGCTTAATATAGGGAAAATATATATAGGCCTATAATTAGATTTATCTATGTTATTTCCACCCTTGAAAACTGGCATAATTTTGGCTATTTTTAGTGAATCGGGGAAGCGCCCGGTCAGAAACATTAAATTAACTATATGGTTTAGAACAGGAGCTACTTCTGTCGCAGTTTCTTTAATAATTTTCGTATTGATATTATCGTACCCAACACTTGTTTTGTTTGGCAATGCTTGTATAATGTTATCAATTTCAATTTCGCTTGCAGGATTAAGAAACAATGTTGCTTCTTTCATTTTCAATCTATGCCCTATATCATCATTCGTTATATTTATTTTAGCTGTGAAACGTCCCCAACCTAATGATCCCAAAAGTGGATCACACAGACAAATAGGGTCGCCAGGAGCCTAGAGTACCCACCCAACGCATCCAACCTAACCTCTAGCTCCAAACATTTTCTACACCCCAGACGAGCGGCGCAGAAATGCCTTCCAGATTTAAGAATATCTGGGAAAGAGGATTCCAGATCCTTGTGATCGCCGTAAAAAAAAAATTTAGATCGAGGGAGGAAATACCGGTAAGGCGACACCTCCAATCTTTTAATTAGATCGTCAGTTCATACTCCGAAGTACCAGCTGGTTCAGATTAGCGACAGATTAAGAAAGAAAAACGCAGATCTTTACTTGGGAAATAATCTC